>APFE030747777.1:37584-108141 GCA_000404065.3 Pinus taeda | reverse complement strand
TGGTTTCATGTAAGTTGTATTCTGAACATTTAAATGCTAAGTGCCCTGACTTCTATGCAAAGGTAGTGTTATTGTTTATAGAAGCTTGATTGACTCCATAAGCCCAATGGGAACTTATAAAATGTTTATCCAGCCACTATATTTGTTTATGTTATTACATCACAAGAGTTAGCCCTCTTATCATTAATCGAAATCATTAATCCTTTTGAGAGAGCCCTCTCAGGCTAAGGAGGCTAAGCCTTAGTCAAAAGCTTGGTTTGAAATAGTTACTTAGAGTCATCCTGACCAGCAGCCTATCAAGCTTGATTTTGAGATAACATTTTGGTGCGTCTGCCGGGAGTCTGAAGATTACTCATTCCCGAAAAATTATGTTGCTGAACTTCTGAAGGTAGCAGGAGCTAAGAAAGGTTTCGAGGCTTCATTCTACCTTGGTGACTCCATTCAATCTTAAAGTTAAAAAGGTGGCTTCGAAAGGAAGATACACAAGGAGTAATCCTAACCCAAACCCACCTAGTCCTGTGGATAATCCCAACATTATCTCCAGGAGCAGGAAAAGATTTTCTGATATACCAGGTACTTCAAACATTTCAAAATCTTTGTTTCTTGAATTTTCTAGAAGTCCTGAAGATAAGATTGTTGATGATAAAATTAAAGAAGTATTGTTGAGGTCTGAGAACGAAGAAGAGCTTATTGGAATTATTCTAGATTTACAAAAAAGAGGTATTGATACTTCATCTTTAGTGTCAGAAAGAGATAAGGAAGATTTTTGGGAGGTTGTTACTTCAGAGTTATTATTAGAGGAAGAGGACTTAAACCAGCTCAAAGAACTTGATCCTTTGAAGTTTTGCTTAAATCTAAAACTGGTTTACCTCTCCCAAATTGGAGTTCTTTTGTCAGTGGTTTGCAAAGTCCAAATAGCCCTTTCCGAATCAATACTTTATCTTCTGCCTCTGTTAGTCCAAATAGTCCTCAGACAATACCTGCTTCTACTGGTCATACCATACCGGTTGTCATTGCTCCTCCTTTCATTATGGCTATACCTCCTAGGTATGCTCCTCTAGCCCTCCCTGCTGTTTTACATGGTCTTCCTAGCAAATATGCTGCTAGGATTCCAACATGGGGAGGTGATGAAGATATTACAGAGGAGGAACATGTGGATAGATTCAATGATTTTATTGACAGGGAGGAAGTGGATGATGAAGATGTAAAACTAAGATTGTTTGCTCAAACTTTTATTGGGGAAGTCAGAAAATGGTTTAAAGCCCTTAGAGCTGGAAGCATTCATAGTTGGGTAGAGTTTGAAGACAGCTTTCTAAGGAAATGGGGAAATAGAACCAACCCTGTTCAAGCCCTTACAGAATATAACAATCTTAGGAGAGCTCCAGAGGAAACAATTCAAAATTTCTCTAAGAGGTTTAATAAAATATATAATTCCATTCCAGCTCATTTGAAACCTCCTGGAGCTTTGGCACAGTTGAGATATGTTGAATCATTTGATTCAGATTTTTCCCTTTTACTCAGGGAAAGGGAATCTGCCTCTCTTGCTGACATGCAAAATGATGCAATTAAGGTAGGGGTGAATATGACTGCTGCTAAGAAATCTAAGATGGCAAAGTCTAAGTTGAAGGAGGAAGAGAAGCCTTCTACATCAGCTCAAGAAGACAAGTTTGAAACCATGATGAAAACCATGGAGAAATTGATGGACATATTAGCTCTTGGGAATGCTTCTGCTCCTCCAGCACAACAAGAACCTCAATTTAGGAACCCTCAGTTCAGAAGATCTCAGAATCAGCAAAGGCCAAGAGATAACCGAAATCAGCAGGCAGATCCTCCAGTGAGACCTCCTTTCCAACAGAACTTGGTAGATGAAGAGGATGAACCTGAAGTCCCTGAGGAATCAATTCATTGTTTGGATGAAGATGGATCAGGAATTTTCTTGACCAAAGAGGAACATGATGAGTCCAGCATGATAAAATCAGAAGAAGAGCCTTCATATTTTTTGAAGGGCTATCAGCATGCTATTTTTGAGATGCAAAAGAAGTATACTCTTAGGAATAGAGATGTTCCTATTACAGCAAACAAAGTACAGCTTAAGAAGAATACCTCCAGGACAGCTGATGATAAAAAGGAAAAAGCAAAGGTAGCTGAAAGTAAAGATGATCCTCCTCTTGACAAAAAGGACATTCAAATTTCTTCTCCTCCCAAAGAAATTGACAAGATTACTTCTGTTTTTAGTATTGAGAATGAGATTGCAAAAATTAAAATATCAGTCCCTTTTAATGAAATTCTTAAGGTAGACAAATACATAAGCAAAATTGTTGAAATACTTAATTCACAACCAGGAGTGGTTGATATCCTAAATGTACAAGAGGATAATCCTATTATCTGTTTGGGTCCAAGACTTGAGGATGAAAAAAATGAAGAGTTTCCTCCTTTCTACATAAGCATTACCATTCATGATATGACTCTACATAATGCTATGTTAGATTCAGGAGCGTCACATAATCTTATGCCTAAGGTAATCATGTAAAGACTGGGGTTAGAGGTTACTAGGCCATATAAGGATTTATTTTCTTTTGATTCAAAGAGAGTCCATTGCATTGGGTTGATAAAATATCTAGTTGTGGGGCTTACACAAATTCTAGCAAAAACAACTGTTATGGACATTGTTGTTGCAGAAATTCCACCTAAGTTTGGAATGCTTCTTTCAAGGTCATGGGCAGCAAAAATTAAGGGCACAATGCAGATGGATCTTACATATGCTACCATTCCAGTGTTTGGTGAACAAAGGAGGTTGTACCGAGAAACAAGGATGGCCTACATGGTGAGCAGCAAAGAAAAGCCTCAGAGTTTTCCTATTTAGTCATGTGATACTGGTCTTGGTTCAGCTATCCTTTTCAATGAATCAGTTGGGAGAGAATTAGAAGACAAACCTGCAGAAAATCAGAGTTAAGAAGGACAGCAAGGAGATGAAGAGGAAATCATGGGCTGTTGGACATTGTACTTTGATGGATCAGCAGGAAAAGAAGGGGCAGGAGCTGGCATTTGGATCACTAGTCCAACTGAAGAAAGTAAGTTTCTCTCATACAAATTAAACTTTGATTGTACCAATAGTATGGCTGAGTACGAGTCTCTAGTTTTAGGTTTGGAAGCCTTGATAAAGTTCAAAGCAAAAAATATTGCTGTTTGTGGAGATTCTGAGTTGATAATTAAACAAATAGAAGGTTCATATCAAACCAAAGATGCAAGAATGAGAGCATACAGAAATTTAGTGTTGGAGATGTTAGAAAAATTTCAAACCTACTCTTTTAGCATCAAAACTAGAGACAAAAACTCTATTGCAGACTCTCTTGCTATTTCAGCCAGCCTATTCATTATTCCTAAGCACTCTTCTGATGGTTATGAAGTGGAGGTTCACCATAGACTAGTCATACCGGATAATATCATAAACTGGCAAGTTTTTGAGGATGATCAGCATGTAAGAAATTTCATTAAATTAAAGGAAGAGTTTGAGCACAATCAGATAGATCAACAGAACATGTTGATAGATCCAAAAGAGAGTTCTGAAATCTTATAGTTACAAAACAATTTAATCCCTAAAGGCCTCATTCCTTTGGAAAAATTGTTTGATCAAAATGATGTGTTCAAAGCACCAAGATTACAAGCTAATGAGGAGGAAGTAGAAAACTGTAATTTAGGTGACTCAGTTATGCCTAAAATAGTCAAGATTTCAAAGTTCCTTCCAGCTGATATGAAGATCAAATATGTTGAGATGATGAAAAGATTCATTGATGTTTTTGCATGGAGCTATGCTGATTTGAAACAATATGATTCTTCAATCATACAACATACCATCTCTATTAAGCCGAATGAGAAGCCTTTTAAGTAGAAGCTAAGAAGGATTAATCCTCTTCTAATGCCTCTGATTGAAAAAGAAGTGAAAAAGCTTTTTGATGCCAAAATTATTGTTCCAATTAGATTCTCAAAATTGGCTTGCTAACTTGGTACAGTGTAGAAAAATGAATGGGGAGATCAGAATTGTATAGACTCAGGATTTAAACAAGCTTCATTGAAAGATAATTACCCTCTCCCCAAAATGGATTTTATTCTGCAAAACATTGTTGGTTCACAAAGGATGTCTATGCTTGATGGCTTCTCAGGGTTCAATCAGATTCTTGTCCACCCAAATGATCAAGAGAAGACAACTTTCACTACACCATGGGGAACATTCATGTATGCAAAAATGCCCTTTGGTCTCATGAATGCAGGAGCAACTTTCCAGAGAGCAATGGATATTGCTTTTGCTGAAGAAAAGGACAAATCAGTGGTGGTTTATCTTGATGATATCATAGTTTTTTCAAAGAAGGAAGAAGACCACTTAAAGCACCTTGAAAGGGTCCTACTGAAATGTAGGAGGTTTGGTATTTCTTTAAACCCAACCAAAAGTATTTTTTCTTTAACTTCTGGCAAACTGCTTGGACATATTATTTCTGAAGAAGGAATTAGGATTGATCCTAATAGAGTTATTGCAATTCAAAAGTTAGATTTACCAAGGAGCAAGAAGGAAATTCAATCTTTTCTTGGGAAAGTTAACTTTGTTAGAAGATTCATCCCTAACTTTACTGAAGTGGTTAAGAACATAACAAGGATGTTAAAGAAAGGAGCAGATTTTAAATGGACAGCCGAAGCAAAGAAATCATTTGAAGAGATCAAGAAAGCACTTACTCAAGCACCAGTCCTCATCAACCCAGATTTTACCAAGGAGTTTCTGATCTTCGCATTTGCTTCTGATGACACAATTGCTGGAGTTTTATTGCAAAAAGGAAGTCAAGGTACTAAACAACCCATTTCTTTCTTTAGCAAGACATTGGCTAATGCTGAATTGAAATATAATATCTTAGAGAAACAAGCTTATGCATTGGTGAAAGCCATTAAGGATTTCAGGATTTATGTTTTGCACTCTCACATTGTTGCATACGTGCCAAATACTGTTATAAAAGATATTCTTACACAAGCTGATCCAGATGGAAAAAGGGGAAAGTGGATAGCAAAACTGTTGGAGTATGATATTGAGATCAAACCCACCAAATTGGTAAAAGGTCAAGGCCTAGCCAAATTGTTGACTCAGTCAAATCTGGACTGTATTGATATTAATTTAAGCACAAAAATCTCAGAAATTTCTGAAAATGAAGAAGAGATGGTCCAAATAAATGAGATATTCTTGATCTCAGAATGGTATAAGGATGTAGCATTTGTTTTGCAACATAATAGAGCTCCTGATAACCTTTCAAAGTCCAAAGCTCGGTTTACCAAGTTAAAATCTCTTAGATATTTTGTGTGTGACCAAAATTTGTTTTGGAAAGATGCAGGAGGAATATTATTAAAGTGTCTCATTGAAGAAGAAGCTGACAAAGTAATTGATGAGTTTCATAAGGGAGATTGCGGAGGTCATCACTATTGGAAAGCCACTGCAAACAAGGTTTTGAGAGCTGGCTATTTTTGGCCAACTATGTTTAGAGATATTTATAAAAATATAGCCACATGCCATGAATGTCAAGTGTTTGAAGGGAAGAGAAAGCTCATGCCAATGCCCTTGGTTCCTATTTATGTTGAAGCAACTTTCCAACAGTGGGGATTAGATTTTATAGGAGAAATCCATCCTCCCTCATCAGGACAACATCGTTGGATTCTCACAGCCACTGATTACTTTACAAAATGGATAGAGGCAATACCCACAAGGAAAGCAAATGATTCAGTGATTATTTCTTTCTTAGAAAATAATATATTATCAAGATTTGGCTGCCCAATCAAGATCATTACAGATAACGCTCAAGCTTTCAAGTCCAAAAGAATGATTAATTTTTGTCATCAATATCACATTTCCCTTGGACATTCCACTGCTTATTATCCACTGGGAAATGGTTTGGCTGAGTCTTCAAACAAGAGTCTTGTGAGAATCATTAAGAAGCTGCTGCAAGAAAATAAAAAGGCTTGGCATTTGAAGTTGAAATATGCCTTGTGGGCTAACCGGATTTGCACAAAAAGATCTATTGGAACATCACCATATGAGCTTGTGTATGGGACAGAGGCTATATTTCCAACATCTCTCGAAGTACCAGTAATGAAGCTGATTCAAGGATTAGAAGAGGAACCAAATGCTGTACAGCGAAGGATAAATCAGCTAATAGCTTTGCAGGAGAAAAGAAATGAGGTGTTTGACAGTCATCAACAAAGCCAGAACAGGATCAAAAGAGCATCTGACAAAAATATCAAAGAGGTTACATTCCAGATTCATGACAAAGTCCTAAAATGGGAAGCTAGAATTGAAGAGAAAGGTAAACATGGTAAATTTGAAAATTTGTGGAAAGGGCCATATCAAATTTCTGCTTTCCATGGGAATAACACCTATATTCTGCAGGAGGTTGATGGAACACCATATGCTGGAGGACCTGTTAATGGCAGGTTCCTAAAGCATTACAATTGATTGAATCTCGACCAAGTGTCTCACAAACATTGTATATAACCGTTTTACTAGTCTTTCTTGTTGTAAATAAATGACAAGCTGAACAAGAAGCTTAAGCCAGAGGTGAAGGCCCACAAAGCTAAAAAGGAATGCTTGTCAACTCTGTTTATGTTTTCAGAAATTGAACAAAGCACTAGACCTACGAGTTCTTAGTGTACTACAGGAGCACACTATCCCAAGTGGAGCCACTATTATCACTTAGAACTAAAAGTTTGATGCATATAATTGCCTGTCCTAGTTTGATGACAAAGGTCTGTGTTAAAGTTGGTTTCATTTTATTTTTCTCACTTAGGATTTGGAGTTTTAAAGGTTTTTAACTTAGATCATACTCCACACCTATTGGTTCTCCTCCACCCATCATTATTCCATAGTCATGTCTTGTCTATGCCGAGTCACCGTGTCTTTTAGTGATTTCGCAGCGCAATCTTATTTTCCCATTTCGCAGCGCAATCATGGTCTAGCAGTTTCGTAGCGCGTCATGATTAAGCAATTTCGCAGCGCATCATTAAAAATTATAACTAACAGCGCTGTGAAATCATGGATTCGTGCATTTCGCAGCAAATCTTTCCCGAAATGTCAAGTTCGTAGGTGAGTCAGCATTTGTGTCTACTCATGTCAGTCTGTGTACCTTTTGTATCATGTCTGAACGTTCATTTTCCACTACTCCACCAATAGATCGCTGATATGCACAGGAATATCATTCCCAAGAGATTTTACCGTGCATAGACCTTAATGATGGTCGTAAGTGCTGCATGAGTGACCAGTCGGCCGATTATGTAGTGAAGTGTTTCATTTTGAATTTCAAGCGAGGTTGATTTCAAGCGAGCCTGTTCACAAGCGAGGCTGAGTTAAAAAAGGAGCTGAACCATCATCCCGACCGGAGCTGTTAGAATTTGGGTGCGAAGATCTCAAAGGAAAATATGGAGAGAAAAGAGCACAGATCCGGTAAATGTCAGAGGAATGAACCTGAAGGCCTGGACATAATGTTGAGAGATGAAGGTGTGAAGAAAGCATTCAAAGATGCCGGGTGCTGGAAATTTTGTAAAAAGCTACAAGGAGGGCATGCACAGGTAACTAAGGAATTTGCGCTAAATTCACTGGTTTGAATTCAAAGGTAGCCATGTTAGAAATACAGGTTTCTCCAGAAGCAATAGCTGTTGTAACCGAGATCCCAAGAGGACAGGAAGAATGGTTCAAAAATTTTAAATTTGATATGAATCCTTGTAAGGAGTTTTTAAAAGAGGCATATGTAAATGAAGACTTAACAAAAGCAGTGCCCAGGTATTATGTCAAGGAACATTATGCTCTTCTTCTCACCTGCATACAGAAGTATTTGACCTGTGAAGGAAGGTAAAATAAGGTTTATTCTTACCATTTTAAACTGCTCTTGCATTTTACTGGGAAAGTCTCCATAGACATTCCGTTTTATTTATTTTGCAGTTTAAGTAAGATGTGTGATAAGGTGCAACTGAGGAAAGAGGACTGTGAAACCTCTTTATTTCATCATGGTTTGATTAAGTTGCTAGTTTTAGATGGCCTCCAAAAGATAGGCAGAGACTGGAATTAGTTTATTTTCATGGCTGGATTCCAAAATAAGACTGGTCTTATTCCACAACCAGCCAGAGAGTTCACCATAGCTGAGCTTCAAAGGGAAGTAAGAGCTAAAAAGCAAACCAAGCCACAGCTACCAAAACCAGTGAAGCCACTAATCATTCAAGAATAACCTCTGCAATCAACAAAGGAAAAGACTCAGGGTAAGAAGACTGTACCTGAAGCAAGCAAATCTGAATCAGTCCCAAGGGTAAGGACAAGAAGCCAAATAAATAAGGAAAAAGGTAAAGCTGTAGTTGTTGAAGAAAGCCCAGTGTCTAAGGCAAGCTTAAATGATTTATTACAGGCCATTGAATTAGAGCAGTCTAAACCAGTTCAAATTGATTTGACACAGTCACCGCAAGAAAGTGTTAAGAAAACCAAGGCCTCAAAAAGGCTTAAATTTGATGAGCTAGCTCAGGAGTTTATTTTTAAACCTAGAAGACCTATGACTAAAAAATTCCAGCAAGCACAGGAAGCACTGCCCAGAACAGAGGAAACAGAGAAAGTTAAGCAAAAAGATACAAATAAGGCAGTCATCACATCTGAAGATGATTATATAGAAGCCATGAAGAGCCAAATAGAAGCAGCTGAAGATGAGATTAATCAACTGCAGAAAACTGCTAGAGACCTAAAGGCACAGCTAGGCAAGTTGCCTGATAAATGAATTTTCTTTTCAAGAAAGGTTATGTTCCAACTTTTTGTCAATTTTACTTAGGCTTATGGCTTTGAAGACATGTAAATCCCTGCTACACATATGAAAAATCAAAGGGAGCTTTTGGCAATCGGAGTTTTGGGTGATAAAGTTTTCGGGTCAAAATCAAGCTGTTTTAAATAAAAACAGCAGTTTCGTAGCGCACTATGAAACTGCTGTAGGTGATGATTTTAACGCAGACAAACAGTTTGATATTATGAGCGGGAATTTTGAAAGAGAGACACCTATTCATCAATACAACGTACAACACATAAAAAACGTGGCAACGTTCCATACCTTGGGTTATTAAAGGCTCAGAAAAATGTTGTTATATATTTGAGCAAATTGTGGAAAACAGAAGCCGAGAAGCAGGGGACATCTCCTAATACCATGGGGCAGATAAGGATTCAGCGTTCAAGGTCAATATGGAGTATTAAATTTCCAGCTTATCCAATTTGAAAGAGGACCAGGTGTCAAAGAACGAGGAGTATCCACTATGGCATGGAAACGGAGTTAGAGTCCTAGTTAATTTAGAACTTTTTAAAAATTCCAGTCAGCACTTTATTGTATTTAATAGTCAGTTAAATAGTTGATAGGTGTCATTAGAGATAAGGGTCGAGTTATTAAATTCCCCTCATGCTGGAGGAGGAAGCTCTAATTAGTTAGAATAAGGATTCTATATATAGCTGAAACAACAATGTAATGAGGGTTGGAAATTTTGTAACAGAAGTACTTTTTTAGCTTATGTAAAGACCATTTTAAGTAATATAAGTTATTTGTTTTTCTTCTCAGGATTCATGAAGGATTTCCATGTTCAGAATGTGTGATTTATTTTTTTCCTTAATGTCTTTTTACAGTTGCATGGATGCATAATCACTCAGAATTCCCCCTGATTGTGCTCTGACTTCCTGTATGCATGTATGAACTATGGTTTTATGTGAGTTGTGTTCTGAACATCTAAATGTTAAGTGCCCTGACTTCTATGAAAAGGCAGTATCACTGTTTACTGAAGTATGATTGACTCCATAGGCCCAATGGAAACTTATGTAATGTTTATCTAGCCATCAAATTTGTTAATGCTATCCCACAAGAGTTAGCCATCTTATTTTAAGTCAAAATCAATAACCCTTTGAGAGAGCCCTTTCAGGCTAAGGAGGCTAAGTCTTAGTCAAAAGATTGGTTTGAAATAGTTACTTGAAGTCTTCCTGGTCTGCAACCTTCCAGGGTCTGATTTTGAGATAACACCATGCATCACTAAACTCATAGGATGTTAAGGTTCATTTTGAGAGGTTGTCACAAAGAAGGTTTTGTTGAGGGAGTACTATGTTCAAGGAAACGACTGCTGCCAAAAAATTATTTCCAATTTTCTCCATCTAATTAATTTAATGAGTCAAGATGGGTAAACTCAGCGGTCTTTTCATATTTTGAGAGTATGAAAAGATCGTAAAGAATGACTCCAAGGTGGTCCCTTTGTCATAGTTGTTAACCAAGTGCAACAAACATTTAATAGTATACTTGATATGGTTCCTTTTCTATAATTTAGTCTACTGAGTCTGAATAAAGAGATAAACCTATGTGCAAGATACATTTGCTCATTTTGTTACGAGTACGAGGGGATAGAGTAAACTTGATATTCATTGTTAAATTTTAATGAGTCACACGACGACAAACTCAATAGATCTTAATCAAATTTTAACGATTCAAATAAAGAAAACTCAAAGTATATTTGTTAGTTTAATGAGAGAGGAAGAAGAGGTAAAAGAACTGATCATGCCTTCTTCATAGATTTAACAAGCCTGAAGAAGGGAAAGACTCGAGGATTTTTCAATTTAAGAATGAGAAATAGTCCCAAAAATGAAAGTGCTCATATCGTTGTCGTAGGACTTTTATGAGCCCAATGACGAAAACTTGGGGATTTTTCAATTCAAAAGCGAGAAAAGATCCAATAAAAGAAATCACTCATAGTGAATCAAACATGGTCATTTATGAAATTCAACTTTGAAAACCCCTTCATCAAAGTATGAGTAATATTGACAATATATCAAAATGGCACATGATAAACAGCATAAGGAATCAACAAATTATATTTCAATGACTAATTAAGGTGATTCATACCTCCAGAGTGACTATAAGGAGTTGTTTTGAGCCTCCATTTTCACCATTTGCATCATTTGAGTGTTGTGGGAGTCTTTTGGGGTGAACGAGGAGTAGATCTTCCCTGGGTGTTTACGAGCAATCCGAGTGACCATTCGACATGTTGTTTGTTCCAAGCAGATGGCCAAACCTTTATCTTTCATTATTTAACCCTTTTCAGTTGCGTTAGGGGTATATTTTTTAATTTGGGGAAGCCCTAGCTCATACAATGCAAATAATGATCCCCTCTAGGTCTAGGAGGGAGTTAAATGCCCTTCATGACCTAAAGGAGGCCATTAATATGCCTTGTGGACCCAAAGGGGGGGTGTTGGGCCATATGGGTACACTTCCAAACTCCAACATATGATTTGTGTGGCATTTCTCCATGATTTTGACTAATTTTTGGGTTCTTTTGTGCATGTTTGGAGCTATCATCATGAGTTTGTGGAGAGAAAGAGCTCACAATAGCCAAGAACTACAGATGTAAAATTCTCCTACATGGATACTTGCACTACAAAGATGTGGCTTAATGAAGTATGAAAGACTTAACCTGATGAAGGGTAAGTAAGAACTTCCAAGTTGGATAATCCAACGATGGGATAAACACCAAGGGGCGTTCCATATCGGGGGTCACGATCTCTCGATCGATAGAGATGATATCTATTTTCTAACAGATTTGTCGTATAAAGGTGCACGAGAAAACTTGATCGAGGGCAGGATATATCCATGGTCCACCATAGAGTTGGTCCAAACTTACTGTAGAACTGACAGTGGTTTAGAGAGAAACATGGTCCCCATTGAGTGGATCAGGTCAAGGTCCATGAGGGCCATTTTATAGATGATCGTATGCTTGGCGAGGTCCAAGAATCCTCATGTGGCAATGAAGGCCCAACTGTTGCTCGCTATTGACTATGTACTGCCTCAGATATTTAACTGGTGTGAGGCAATTCTTTGTCAGCTAAAGGCAGAGTTGATAGTCTACAAGACTCGTACCCAAATGTATTTTGGGTATGGTACTCTCATTGTTTCCTTCGTGGTTGAGAGAGTGCATGTGATGAGACCGTCGATGAGTGTGGGTTAGGTTGATCCCAAGGCACCCAGGAAAGGGTGATGGGCTTCTCTTTATCCTCTTACAAGAGGGGGACCGATCCAACATTTCTTCGAAGAGGACTTCTTCGAGTGGCTTAGTGGCCAGATCTTGATGATTGATGGCTATGCTTATGAAGGAATGGACTTTACAAGAGATCCAAACTTGATACTGCCACCTGGTACACATTGGGGGCCTCAAGTTAAGAAGGTTTTTTTAGATTACTTTAAATTTTTTTATATTTTTTATATTTATGTAATTCTTTTGTTTTCATGGGTGAACAAATGCTAACATGAAGCATTTCCTTGACACAAATGTGGCACCAGTACAACCTACATGCATGCCCTGCCTAGCGAGGCAGGGGGACTAGCTACCTGGGGCTGGCATGGGAGCAATAGCTACTGAAGATGGAGATGATTCACATAGTCTCTACAAGGTTCTGAGGAACCTAGAAGGCTTGAGCATGGGTGTTCCTCCCATGAGGGAGATTCCCGCTCATATGCAGTGACACACCGTCAGTGTGCCTGAACGGTATTTGGTTCCTCTTCGGAGAATAGCTAGAGTTGGTCTGAGTTTCCATGAGTAGTAAACTCTTTAGAAGTAACCTGATGTAGCCTGTGGGTGTTATAGCAAGGCATAGTAGAGCCATTTTGTACTTAAAACACCCAAGTTTTGGGAATTTTCTGATATAAAAGATTGGATTCAAGATATATATATATATATATATATATATATATATATATATATATAATATATATATATATATATTATATATATATATACATATATATATAGTTTGGCATTTTTATGATGTAAATGTTTTCTAATGTTTTTGTAAATTTTTAACTGTGTAAATATTTACTTTCATGCATGTGTCTATAATATATGAGACAGATGCCAATCTAATACATAGTTGGCTAATGAGTGAGAAACTGCATTAAATTCTTAAGGAATGTTTTCATATGTAATAAACTCAAATTGACATTCTAGAGTCATACCCTTAAGTAATGACATAGCAAGATTGGAGTGCGAATGTGATAATGATTTGTCAATTGCATAATGACAAGCTAAGAGTATAACCTAACCACCAGATTGGAGATGTCCAGAGATGACCATTCAGTTGGAAGTGAAATTGCATACATATATTCAACAATATTGTTGGTGGTAGTACCGATAAAGACTCCCCCAGAACAAAGTAGTTCCGACTCGAGTGTGTAAATGACCCAAGCAGTTGATGCAACGTGCCGTGTGTGATGACTAGCACCATTCGCATATCCTATGTATGGTAAGGGTAATGATGAAATCTACAAAATGAGAAACATGTATGAGACAAATACTCAAAAAATGCCAAAAATCCAGTCACAACAAAAGGAAGAAAAACTTATAAATACATAGAATTACAAAGCACATGCCTAGTGCGGTACTAGGCATAATACTTTTTCAAATAGAGCTTGTTTCAGGGCTCCGTGAGTGGGACTCCTTCACAGTACTGAAGTTCATAGGCCCCTTTTGATAGTGCCTTGGTGACAGCATATGGACCCATCCATAATGGTTGAAGTGTTCCTACCCCCAAGAGGTCGTGTTTTCTATCATAGAGAAAAACAAGATCACCTTCTTGGTAAGAACAAGGCTTGACCTTTTTGGCTTAAATGAGGCATTGATTTTATTTGTAAATACTTGACAAGGGTGACACTACTGGATTGCCTTGATACAATATTTGAACAAGGTTGGCCAATAGTATCCTATGCGTAGAATTTTTTTGGGCAGTAGATATTCCAGAAAAATGACTGCCACATGCCCCAACATGGCAGTCATTTAAAATGTGTTCTGCCTCTTCAAGAGTGAGGCAATGTCGAAGAATTGTATCGGTACCATGATGATATAAAGTATCGTTTAGCACTAAATAGTGCCAAGCTCGATGGCAGATGAAATGACAGTCACCTGACGATAGGTTAAGGAGGAATCGTTACGCTTGGAGGTAGACAAGAATGTGACCATACCAAGGGTCAGTTGAGTCAATCAGATAGATAGATTCATCTATGAGAGGATTGTGGGCTATCTCATTTGGATTGACAAGGGGAAGATCTGACAATAGTTCAGCGAATACTAAGGATTTTTTCGTCTTGACAGTGGTGAAAATGAAATCAAATTTCTAGAGGGAATATTTTCCGCCAATGACTTGACGAGAAAAAATGTGTCTCATAGGATTCTCCAAAGCGATGACGATAGTCTATTGCAACAATATATAGTGTCAGAAATGGTTGACAACAAAGAAAACTTTTCCTCATGTGAATATCTGAGTTCGGGCCCAGCCAGGCCTTACGAGAGATAATGGATCACATGCTCACTAAGATCACCATGATTTTGGACCAATACCATTCCAATAGAGGATGGCGAGGCTACCAGATAGAGGAGAAAATCACATGCATAATTGGGAGCACTAAGTAGTGGGGCTGACATAAGTGCATCTTTCAAGGCATCAAATGATAATTGGGGTTGATCATCCCACAAGTATGGTACTCCCTTTTTTAGTAGGTGCATAAATCCTTTCGTCAACTTAGCATAGTTTACAATGAATCGTCATAAGAAGTTTACTTTCCATTGCAAACGTTCGAGCTACAAAATGGATTGTGGTTCAGGCAATTGAGTAATGTCCTTTACCTTATCGGGATCAACCCTAATCCTGCGTTTGGATACAATGAAACCTAGTAGGTGTCTAGACTCAACAAAGAAAATGCATTTTCATGGATTTAGATGTATGTTATAGAACCTACACCTAAAAAAATTTGCTTGTAAATGAACTAGGTGTTGTGTTCGCTTCTTGGAATGGGCTGGAAGGTAGTCCAAGTAAGATTGAACAATATGTCCGATATCATGGAATGCATATTCCATGGCCCATTGAAATGTTTCTCCAACGTTCTTTAAACTGAATGGGAGTTTTATATATGAAAATATTCCCCAAGGGAAAATGAAGGCGGTTTTTTGTTGGTCCATAGATTTTATGGTGATCTGGTTATAGCCTGAGAAACCATCCATAAATGAGAAGGATTCACAATGGGTGCAATCGTAAATTATTTGGTCAATGAACAATGTCAGATAATTATCTTTTGGACATGAAATGTTTAGATCCTAGTAGTTGACACAGATGCGAATGGTAGCCTATTTTTTATCTACATGAACTAGATTGGAAATGCATTCCATTAAGGGAATGGGGTAAATGAAACCAACACGTAACAATTTTTCCACCTCAATCTTGATGGCTACATTTTTACAGGGTTGGACTAGTTGAAGTCTTTGGCGGATAGGCTTGGCATTATCATAAACTTTGATCTCATGATCAACAACAGATGGATCTATGCCGAGAATTTCATCACTAGACCAAGCAAATACATCACAGAATTCCTCGAAAATGCAGGTGAAGCTTGCAATTTCCTCAAGAGTGCAATCTACTCCAATCTGTATGTTTTCCATGATGCCTATCTTGACTGAAATATTAATGAGCAGTGTCTTTGAAAGATTTCCCATGTTCCCTTCCGAATCCAAAGTTTGGATGGTTTTATCACACGAGGGAATGATCTTAGGTGTTTCAAAGGGTAGGATTTGTATAGGCATCGCATCCGAATAAGATATCGAAATGTGATGGTTAGATTTTTCCCAAGGTCGCTCCTCTAAACACATGATCTCTCGAATAACTTTGTCCAACATAGGACTTGATTGAGGAGATCATTAGAGGGAGATTTTATGGGAGAGGGGGTGGTACCATTGGTTGTGACCAAGGTGACCAGAGAATTGGATGTAGATTGAATTGCTTGATAGGCCAATTTGGTTGGTGACAGCAACATTTGTTCTCCGTAAGATTCAATGTCTGAAGGGGCTGGAGGATCGAAGGGTCGATTGGTTCATGAGGAATAGATGATACCATAGAAAATTTCTGTGGAACCACAAGTGGAGGGAGAGGAGAACAACCCATCAGTGAAGAACCCTTCAAAATACCAGTACTGATACTGACATAAGAGTCAGGTATACCAGCTACTAAAGGTACAGAGCTGCTAGGTAATGGGGAGTAATCTAGGTTGCAAAAGGATAGTTAGTCCACTGTGACTATCCTTCCATCCAATGGAAATAAAATGATACGAAATAAAGTAGATACAATGGAATTCATGGCATAACTCCAACTACAACCCAATAATAGATTATAGTCAAGTTTTCAATCCACAACTTTGATGTCCACTGTTACCGTTTTCCCACTCAAAGTGATGGGGTAACTAGAAAAGTAACCTTTTGGGATGAAAGTATGTCCATCGAAATCTTTAAGGGAGTTCGACAGTGGTGAGAGGGATGGAGAACCCAAGGCGATCCAACATGAAGCTAACATGACGCAGGTCGAAGTGCCTTCGTCAATGACAGTTCTATGTACCCCTCGTCCTTTCAACTGGAAATGCAAGTTGGTGTGAAAGGGGACGTCTACATTTTTCCATGTCGAATATTGCTAGCATGTAATCCTGAGGGTCAACCCCACCAATGGCTGAAAGAAGATATTTTCTTTGTGCTGGAAAAGTTTGCAATACTTCAAGCGTCATCTTAGTTGACAGTGCTTATGCCAAATCTTCTACAATACTGTAGTTCTAGGCAACACGTGTAGATGTATTATGTGTTGTGTGACAAAGTTGCCCTTTTGGGGGGCAAATCATATAATCAACAACTAGTCGTTCGATATGAAGATCATTGGGCAGTGGTGGGTTTGGACTCGAGCAAGCTTCCTCAACATTAGCGACTGGAGCTCCATAAGTTTTGGCTCTCGTTTGAAGATCGACCATTTCAAAGGTGTAAATGGTGGATGGTCCTTCACCAACTGAAGGATGATGTGAATTGTCATTGTCCCCTTGTGAGGGTTGAGGCCGGTTCACAATAATATGTTGTTGTTGTTAAGTAGGGAAAGGGTTGTTTAGGACCGCAGGGATCTAGCCAATGTCCTTTCGAGAAATGAGATCTCAACATTCTGGGAAGCATGGATAACGATGTGGCATATGGTCTTTTGCACATAACTTGCAAGAGAACTTGATAGCTTTGTCCTTTCCATTGTCAGGTGGCACAACAACTTTTTGATTTGGGTTGGATTGCTTAGTTGACTACTCTTTAGAAGGAGTGGTCTTTTTCTTATTCTTTTTATTCTTACTGGCAGGTTTTTGTGTAGACTGCATAAAGTTTATCATAGTAGTAGGAAGAGTAGTCGATTGGGTAGCAGGGTCAACTGACAACTAGGAAATGTGTCTGTTGTTGTAGTTTTTTATTCTCAAAGATGTATGAAAAGAAACCACTTAAGATTGTGGATAACAAACAATCTCAACAATATAAATGGTTGCTAAACATTGTATATTTGCAGCAACTGATAGAAACAAAACCTACCAAAGTCCTGATCTATGTCACAATCATAGTTAAATAGAAAAAATAAATAGCAATAACTCCAATCATCCAATGGAAACCAAATATATAAAGAATAGATTTTATTATAGCACCTATGAAGGGAACAAATAAATGTTACCAACTCCTCTCCATGGGATGGGTTCTGTTGTAACATTATATCGTTTTGATAAGTCAGTATATTAGTTAAAGATAATTTCAAAATGTTAATTTAGGATATGGGTGAAAAAGAAAGAAAAATAAAATGTTAGGACAATTTCATATTTTTATATGCATCCATATCAATAAAATGTTAGGAGTTAGTTTCCCTAAAGAAAGAAGGCAAAATAAAATAAAATGTTAGGGAAGAAAAAAGAAATAAAGGCTTTAGTTTCAAATAAAATAAAATAAATGCAAAGGTTGCTAGTTTAAATGTGCCACATTAAAAATGTTATATTTTTATTAATTAATCATTAATTCCCTTAATAGGGATTAATTTTTGTTATAAACCTTTAACATTGAATCCTGTGATATATGGTGGATATACATCGTATAGGTGAAAGTCAATAAATGACAAAACATCTTGTCAGCTTTCAATAAATGGAGCACATCATTCAATGGTTGATCTACTCCCTGCCTAGATCAATGGCGGGGAGAGACTTCACACCCCCCTCCACTATTTACTGTTAACATGATGGGGAGGTCCGCAAAGCAGTTTCCATGGTGGATGCCCCAACCCTACGTGTTGCCACCATATTACTCCGCACCCCCTCCCCCTGTGAACCACTCATGGTTTCCTTCCACCAATGGCATGTCCAGCCTGTGCCTTAACCATTATCCTTCAACCAATCCCAAGGCACCACCTCACATACATATTGCCTATTCATCATATCCGTTGCCACCTCACGTGCTCACTGCCCTGTTGTCATGCCCATTATAGTCACCTGTTATAGCTCTGCTCTTGTGCATTAAACCTCTGTTGTCATGAATAAGACTGTTAACCCTTCCCGACATGTTATAAATAAAAATTTACCCACCTCTTTGTCACTTTCCTATGACTCTTTTCTATTTTTTGCAGGTAAATAGTTTCTATAGGACTTTTTCTTATTCACTCTATCTGTTACCAGAATTTCTTTTCCTTTTGTCTGCTAGCATGGCCCCAAAAGGGAAATCTAAAAAGAAGAGTGCAGAGGAAAGCATTGTCACTCCAACTCTACTCGACCTTGACCATGTTCCTCTTGTAGACTCACTATTCAAAATTGCAAAAGCCAAATGTGAGTTCAACTTCTATGAACTACACTTCTGGCTCAAACAGAATTACCTTGACAAGCAAGATCCAATTAGGTTTTGGGAATCCTTATTACCTTTCTTTAGTTTACCAAAAACACATGAGTTCCTTGACCTTACTACCTAGTGTCAAGCCAAATATGACCTTGTGAAAAGAGCAGTCATGGATCAAAATGGAGACATTTTGGTAACTACTATGGGGTAAAATGCATGGTGTATGGATAATGAAAACTACTCTCAAAGGTCTTCCGGGACCTTCAATAGACTGTAAGATTATCTGCGGAAGCTACCAAGTTATACACATGTCCATCTATCAAACAAAAATTGACAAGGTATGGAAGGAGGATCACCTTTAGTTCCTTCTAGATTTGTTTGGAGATCTCTATGCAACAAGAAGAAATCCCTCAAGGCCGACTCCAAGATAATTCCTACACAAAGGAAAAGGTAAACCAATCACAGCATACACTCTTGAGAACTAATACAAGAATGCACAATAGACATATATTAGTTTATAACTTAGCTACTCATCTCGACAAGCATCAGAGTGAACAAATCAATGAACAATTTTACCGACACTATGGAGTAGGGAACACAACTACAGTTTTGTAATTATAATGGTAGAGTGATTACAACCATTCATTGTATCAGCCTTCCCTTGCCCCTTCTTCCTCTCTCTCTCTCCCTCTTTCATCTCACTTCTTCAAGTGTATGACAATTCACAACAGCTTAATGGGCTATCCTTTCAAATGCTTTAACCCCTTTCACAATGGACCTCTCATTGCTTATGTAGCAATCGAGTTAGGGCTGCCAAGCTCCTCCTAGAGTTCATTAGGGAAAAAGCCATGAACCTGCCTTTTTTTCAAGATTTTTACCATTTGCCTTCATTCTCAGATTGGAATTTCCCCAAATAATTTGATTTTTGGAGTTTTCTTGCTTTTCTTGAGCAAATTTAGGGATAGATATCAAGATATTTGTGAGCAGATTCATTGGCTTGACCCATTGAACATCTCTTAGTTTCACTAACGCTCCCCCTGGTCTAACAACTTGAGTTAGCAAGGTGGGTAATGCTCCTCTATGCTTGGTAACAAGCTTTATAAAGCAGGTTAGTAGTGTGCAGAGAGCGTTAGTGTGGAATCAAGGCCTGCAATTGTGGTCTTTGCTTCAGTCATGCTGTCTTTCACCTCTAAGTTGATGAGGAGGTCATTTTGTCCTATCACAGATGCCCCTAAAGTGTGAGATCAGAAGCAGAGACGATGGCCGAAATACTTTACTAAAACTGTAATTTTCTGTCAAAATTTTGTAGAGAGAGAAGTTTCGGGCGGCAAGGAAAACCTAATATAACACATATACATATATATAAACTGCTAAAATCATGTCCTAAGTTGGGCATTCCCATGCTCAGTAGCTATGTCAGAGTAATTTTCTCTTCTGAGATATAAAAATCTTGGCCGCTGATAAGCATAGAGCGAATCTAGTGTTATAACAGATCATCCTGAAATAGTCGTCTCCAAAGAACAATATCTGCAGCTTGGAAGAGGAAACAAGGCTGAATGATGCAAGCCTCTACTCAAGGTCTTGATTTCTACTTTACCAAATAGCATAGATCGGTACATGTGATAAGACGTGTTGACGTCGAACATGCACGAAATCATCTGATTACTAGTCAATAATGGAGACCGTTAACAGATGCAAGGAAGGCCACCGATAATGGTGATGATCTCCAAGATGCACAGTGCAAACTAGCAAGTGTGAAATATTTCTTTGTCGTCGAACAGTCGTAGAGTCGCTTAACCATGAGCCAATAATGAAAGCCCCTAATCAAACACAAGGTAACCTACCACTAATGTCTGCAAGTACCAAGGCACTGAATGTGTTTCTGGTTTATCTTCCTAGATAGATTGTTGAAGTCGATAGGAAGAAACCTATCGAAAGTTAGGAAATGACGTGTCCTACATCAGTCGACATGAAACCAGACAAGAATGATTTTGCTTTTTGGGGAATATTTTGAGTATTTGGGTCTAAACAACAGAGGGCATGATGAAAGGATATGTATGATCGGTTGATAGAGGAAACAAATGGGA
Source organism: Pinus taeda (assembly GCA_000404065.3). Lineage (NCBI taxonomy): Eukaryota > Viridiplantae > Streptophyta > Pinopsida > Pinales > Pinaceae > Pinus > Pinus taeda. The sequence goes on along the minus strand of APFE030747777.1, from coordinate 87,346 downwards.
ACCCTTGAACAATAGAAGGCATGACAATGGTTTTAACTAGACAACACTAGACTCATGAACACTACAGAGTGTTAGGATATGGAGATGCAATTACATCAAGGTATATAGGCTAAAACTCATGGGTTGGTGTCTAGTCAATTTAACGTCTTAAATTTCTCTACATAAATTATCAATCCAGGTATCGTAAACTGATGAAGTGTGGTGCACTATATGTGCTTAGTTAACCTTTCTCTTACTTCGTTGTTTTATAGTTTATGTTGTTTTTGGGGTTTTGTTCTTGTTGGTTTTTCTAAAGTGTTTAATCAAAATAAAATGCAATAACCAAACAATGAGCTAATGACTATGAGACCCAGTATCCGTGCTGCTTCAGCAAAAAGACAAGATGATTCTATCATGTCATTAGTTCAATCAAAATAAAATGCAATAACCAAACAATGAGCTAGTGACTATGAGACCTAGTATCCTTGCTGCTTCAGCAAAAGGACAAGATGATTCTATCATGTCATTAGTCATTAAAAGGCTATGTGCATCACTAATCTACAATCAACTTGAAAGCAATTTATGTACAACTAATATACATAAGCATAACAAAATTAAATGCAAAATTAAATGACAACTATACAAGGCAGGGGCCCCCTCTTCCACCTATGAAATCAAAGCAAAATTGAACATACTTGCATGAATTAACATTGCATGAATGAAAAATCTAATCTATCAAACTTGAAAGTAATCAAATCAAATCAAAGAAATATTTACAAAATGAAATCTATTCTACCTTACATTCTACAAAGCAATATTTACAAAATGAAATCTACTCTACCTTACATTCTAATGTGCTCCATGATATCTACTTCACATCTCCTTCCATGTTGAGAACATCAAAGCTTTATTCAAATTCTTAAAAAGTACAAAGTACAACAAAGTTCTCCAAAGCTTCCAAAAGCCATCAAGGAAGAACTACAATCTTAAGAACTAGGGACTAAAAAGACTAACAATGAAGGAGAGAGATCTCCTATTTATACAAAAAGATGAGAGCCATCTCATTAATGATAATCCATGAATCTCTCCCTCTACCTCTAGAGTCCTAATCAAAATACGAACTGATAAGACACATGTCTTTTTAGAGTTACAATACAATTAGGAGATGTGACACATATCCTCATGATCCCATGATTCTTTCCACTCAAATTCGAATTTGGCCTTAGAGTGCCACATATGGGTCTTCTAGAAGCCTCCTTTCAACCTACACGTGTCAACAATCTCAACCCATTGGTTAGGTATAAGCTTATGCACATTATTTCCTAATTTTTAACCACAAATTCACTTAAAAGGCTTAGAATTAATAAAGATTGGAAAAACAGAAATGTGGCCCAATGATAATGAAAGTGGGATGAATGTGGTGGCATAGTAGTGAAATAGAGGTGATATAATGGACATAATAGTGAAAGTGTAATGGAAATGAATGACATTTTCAAGACTCAACAGATATTCAACTCTGCTTTGTCATTGATATTATGAACTTGTGAATAGGCTTTGTTTCAATAGCATAGGCTAATACCATGGCTTATCAATACCACATGCCAAAAAATCATATCTTATTTCACAATCTAAATATTTTATAACAATATGACAAGATTCTTAACCATCGATATTCACCACCACTTTACCATGGATATTATTAACTTGTAAATAGGATTTGTTACAATACCATGGGCCAATACTATGGCTTATCAGTACCACATGCCCAAAATCGATAACTTACTTCACAACAAAAATATTTTAGTTTAACTTAATTTTATAACATTTTTTATTTGAAGCTAATAGGAAAAGGGTTGTAATTAGTTTTGAGAGATATATAAACCATGTATCCTCAAGGGTACTAAAATAATTCCCATATAGATTAAATTAAGGTTTTAATATAAAAAAATTGATCAAGTGAGAGTAGGTCCTTCTATTCAGATATATATAAAACAAAAAAATACATAATGTACATAATAACCAAAGGAGCTTTGGCCCACAAAATTGTCGAGCCACACAAAACCTTTGTTATCGAGCTGAAGGCTCACAAACTAGGTTGAGGGCCCACAAAACATTACAAAGTAACGTCTGTAGAACAAGCACTCTCCAAGACTGTGTGATCTGCCTCCAAAGATCTAACGGTTGAGAGGCAATTTCAGGTAGCCTTCATGCTTACCCTTTAACCTTTTAATTAGACCCGCTAAGAAGAATGAACCAACTCTATAATCTATTTCGGGTCTGCCTGCGGAGATAACCCACGAGTAGATTAACTACATGAAATCCACCAGATGCGAACGATCTCAAAAGGATTGTGCAACTAGCACTGAACTTAACTACTCTTTTGCACCCAAAACCTAAAAAAGACACCACCTATGTAATTTTTGGGTCTGTTTGGAATGTTAACAATCTTGTTTTTTGTTGCGTGAAATTCATAGGATTACTTAAATTTCACCATCCTACCACCACTTTAACTAAGCCCACAACACAACTTATTAAAAGGCCATATTTAATGTAATTTGGGTCCATACGAAGACTCTTTCTGTATGTAGTTTCCTACCCGAGAACCATAGGTTTATAGAGTTCCAGGTTTATTTTCCCACCCGAAAACCAAAGGCAGACTTTAGTTACCTACCTGACATCCTGCTCACTCTTTACCATCAGCTTCTTCCCGTATAGACCAAAATTCCTTTGTTTCCATCAATTTTCATTCTGCTTATTTTGTCTGCTCTGATAGAACTCCCTATCTAAGGTTGCTTGTCTGTGACATTCTTCCTGAAATCGTTCTTGGGGAGTCCCTATCCAGTCATATCTTTCATTTCTTTTGGAATAGATTACGACTTCATTTTCCAAAATATCCACTAATCTGTTGGTTGTTCGGTGCACATGAATAAAACTAAGGGTTATCATGGTTTGTAGGTGGGATTGAATACATTGATAGACTTACAGTAACTGCCAGTGTCTTGACACTTTGTCTTGTGCTGAGCCACTACAAATTTTATTGACCGAATTAATTATCAATTTGGAATCAGCTTCAATTATGGTATTATGTAAATTTGAGTCCCTCAAGATTTCTAGGCATTGCTCAAGGGCCATGAGCTATACCACATTATTAGTGCCCTTCGCCAAATTACTATCAAAGATGGTTTTTATGAAACCCTTATCATCTCTTATGACTCCTCCATAGCTAGCCATACCAGGGTTTACTTTTGAGGCTCCATCTATATTGCATTTCATAAAACCATGAGGGGGAGGTTGCCAGACGTCCTTATCAGTTGTTATGTGATGTACAATCTTATTATGCACTAGGGAAAAGCCCCTGTAGGCCCAAATGAAGAAGTATCTGCACATGTAGATCTTGATGTTGGTTCTCATTGGGGTTCTTTATGAGGGTTCCTACAGTCCCCTTGAGCTGTCTTATAATTTGAGCCATGATACTCTGGGATTAACCAATCTTGTTCTTGAAGATTATGTTGTTGCATTCTTTCCAGACATCCTAGATAAGAAAGCCTGGAACCAAAGACCAAGCTTTGTTGATTATTTCATTTTCAGATAAATTTTCCCTCCAATTCCTCAAAGTACCAGTGATGCTACCAATGTCCTTGTTTGTTTGTCTGAATATTGAAGCCACCGAATTCCACAAGGTGGAGGTGAATGAACAGAGGTTGAGAAGGTTTTCCATAGTTTCATCTTTTAATTCACATAGCTGGCATCTAGATGGACTGACTACCCCTCTTTTCCAAAGGTTTTTCCAAGTCAATTTTTTTTTATGTTGAACTAACCACATGAAAATTTTGATTTTCACCCAGTTTTGGTTCTACCATAGGTCCTTCCATACCTTATCAGGGTTTGGAAAGTCAAGTCCAAGGGCTATTCACTTGGCATCTTTGAGGCTAAAGTTGCCTTCATTGTTTTTACCCGATCTCAGTTGCTCTGAAGATGTTGATGTCAAAATGTTTCTCTATTCTAAGATGACTAAAAGAGCTTCTACATGGGCCTTCGATGGGGAGTCATCATTGTATACCTAGTTCTTCCATATTCTCCATTTTCCATCGCTTCTATCCTGATCCTAGAAGTCATTTACCCTGAGTAACCCTTTGTCATCAGTATCATTCTTGATATTGGTAAATTATTCTCTTGATAGTTTAGGTTCCTTTTGCCAATTGTCTTCCCAAAACCAAGCAAGGTTTCCATCTCTGATTTCCTAGAAACTGTGTTTCTAAACAATGGCTCTATTCTCCCAAGCTTTGTTCCAAATGTGGGAGCCTTTGATGAGCCCAGACATTCTTATGTAATCCCTTTCTTGCCAATTGTTTTCATATTTCTGTTTCCATACTTTGGACCAAGGGGAAACCGATTCTTTTAGCCATCTCCACCATAATATTTCCCCCAAAACTATGTTTAGGGTTTCAGGGTCCTAATGTCCCAAACCTCCACATGTCTTAGGTTTACAGATATTTTCCTAGGCTACAAAATCCCATTTCTTTTTTTGTTCCCCTTTGCCCTAAAGAAAATCTCTTTGGATATTTATGATGTATTGCACAACTCCTTTAGGAGCTGCGAGGGCTAAAAACATGAAGATGGGGACAGTGTGTAGGATAACGTTTGTAAGCACTAGCCATCCTGCTAAATTCAAAGACCTGTTTGTCCATTTCCAGACATTGTCCTGGATTTTATTAGTAACAAGCTCCTAAACTGCCTTGCTTAGAGGTTTGTCCATTAGAGGTACTCCCAAATATTTGGAGGGTAGCATATCTCTTTGAAATGCTAGAATTCTAGTGAGGTTTCTTTGAATAGAAATATCAGTCTTAAAAAATAAAATCTTTGATTTGGTAAGTCTTACCTCTATGCCCGCAACCATAGAAAAGTCGTTCACGATTTGTTTGAAGGCTCAATCTTCCTTGACCATGGGTGTACCCTGTAGCATGGTTTCATCGAAAAATTATTGATGGGTCAATGCATCCCCATTCAGGGTGATTTTAAGACCCTGGATTTTTCCTTCTACTTTGGCATATTTGATTGCATTGCCTAGTCCTTCCATCATGAGAATAAAGAGGAAGAGTGAGAGCGGATCTCCTTGTCTGAGTCCTCTCGAAGGCTTAAAGGTTTTGGATGGTGATCCATTTAACAGGATTGAAAAACCTGAGGTGGTTGTGAGGGCCATTACCCATCTTATCCAGCTATGATCAGAGCCATATGCTATTAATACTTCCCTGATGTATGCCTAACTTAGCTTATCATAAGCCTTCTCTAGGTCAAGTTGTATGATCATACCTACCTGCTTATTGCTCTTAAGTCAATGAACCACCTCGTGAGCTTGAATGATGTTATTAAGAATTTGCCTGCCTTCCACATATCCAATTTGCTCCTCAGACACAAGAGTTGGAAGAAGGGGCTTAAGCCTGTTTGAAATTATTTTGGAAATTATTTTGTACACCACATTGCATAATGGTATGGGTCTAAATCTATTTGGTGTCATAGCATTCTCCTGCTTTGGAATCAAGGATATGAGAGAGGTGTTGAGCGCATTCAAAACAATTTTGTTTCTCCTTGAGTCCTCCACCACACTGAGGATATCTTGCTTGACAATTTCCCAACATGCTTTCAAGAAGTCAACATTTAAACCATCTAGACCTGGAGCTTTCCCATTTTGCATCTATTTGATGACTTCGCCAACCTCCTCTTCATTCACTGGCCTCTTAGGATAATAATTGTCTTCTATTTTCATAAGCTTAGGAATGTGCTTTGTGAAGTCATTAATGAATTGTGATCTGTCTATGAGAGGCTCCTCTGCTATGCCTTGGAAATGTTGAATGAGAGCAGCTTCTATTTCTTTGTGGGTATTGAGTTGTTTTCCTTTAGTATCTTTGATTTTTGAAATCCTATTATGAGACCTATGATCCATGGTAGACTTGTGAAAAAACATTGTATTCCTTTCTCCTTCTTTTAACCATTGTACCCTCGACTTATGCTTCCAAAATATCTCCTCTTGCTTGCATAAGCCTTCCCATTCATGTTGAAGATAATAAGCTTGTTCCTTACATTCCTCGGTGAATCCATCTATGAGGAGGACTTGTTTAATTTCCTATAGCTTCCATTCCACTACTTTTTTGGCTTCAAATATATTGCAAAACTCCTTCTTATTCCAATATTTAAGCCTAAGTTGGATGTGTTTCAATCTCTAATGTAGAAGGAACATTTTAGTACCTTGAACATGCATATATTTTGTCCACCATTTACCAATATTGCTGATGAAGTCAGGATGGGTAAGCCAAATGTTTTCAAACCTGAAAGGTCTATTTTTCGGAGCTCCTACAAAGGACGCCTCAAGTTGAATAGCCAGTGATCCAAGCCTCCAAAAGGGAGTATCATAGATGATAAGTCAAGGCATGTGAGGATGAGGCCCTCCGAGATAATGAATCTCTAGAGTTTAAAGGCCACTTGAGATCCTCCTCCTCTCTTATTATTCTAGGTGAAGATACCATTCCTTGTCTTTGTATCTACTAGCCTCATGTTGTTTATCAAATTCTGAGATTCTATGGTGTCTATGGCTATTGATTTGGTCCCACCATTTTTTTTCAATAGAGTCCTAATCATATTAAATTCCCCTCTCAGAATCCAGGGGATACCCAGATGTCTTTCTCTTAACTCCTCCAGTGAGGTTAGAAGCCTGAGTTTGTCTTCAGGATATTGTGGACCATATACATTTGTGATCAAATAAACTTCCTTGTGCCCCAAAGGTTGGATGACCAGTGATAGATTGTTCCTATATGCTTCAGCATCTAGGATTCCATGTTTCTAAGGGTTCCAAAGTGTGAGAATTCCTCCTGCTTCTTTGTTTGCTTTAACTTCTAGATATTCATTCTTAATAAGCCATTTGCTATGTATCTCTCTTATTTTATCTATTGAACATTTTGTTTCCTGGATAAATACCATATCTAGTTTTTCTTCTTTCATTCTATTGTTGAGATTTCTTTGTTTCCTTTTACTTCCTAGAACCCTAATATTCCATGTTGTAAGCTTCATTAACAAAATATTTGTAAATGAGTAACTAGTTAGGTCTTTCATCTTACCTGAGTTGGTCACGGGTTTTCCACACTCTATCAGTAGCTCATTTTGTATTTTTCTTCCTCTTTTCCTACCTGGGTTCTTGGGAGCTTGTCCCAATGTTGCCTCCTTCATTTTAACCCCTTAATTGTCCAGAACATCATGGCTTCTTTTGACCCCAGAACCTTTTGTCTGAGTTCGCCATAGGAAGAGCTATTGTACTATGTTAAAATCCTCTTGAGGTAATGAATCCATTCCTTTGGTAGCTCCTTGATCCAAGAACTTTTCTAAATTGAGATGCTCCCTTTCAAGAATATCCTACATTTCATGATCCTCCATTCCCACTTCGCTTGGGGTCATCTCTTTGTCGCTATCAAGTTCCATAGGGCTTGGCAGATCCTCCTTCTATTGGCTATTTTCAGGTCTATCATCCATGTTAGGTCCCTATAATATTAGTGATTACCCCATTACTATTGTATTTGTATCCCTTATTAATATTTTTGTGCCCCTATTGTCCCAATATTGTTATTACTGTGCCCCATAGAATCCCTCTATTGTTATTTTTGTGCCTTTATATTATTATTGTTAGGTCGGTTGGGTTATATTGTGACTCCTTAGACTCCTATATAAAGAAAGGAGGTTTTTTCATTTGAACCATCAAAGAATCATTCATATGTATAATGTAAAGGAGGTTGCCCGCTCGAAGAGGCCGAATTCTAAGGCGTTGATCTATATTTTCTATCTTTTTGTGAGCTAGTTTCATAACATTTTGTATAGGTTTCAATGGATTTATCACAGGCTTACCCAAGTCTGAGGGAAAGAGTGTCATCATGGTGGTAGTTGATAGACTTACCAAGTATGCACACTTTTGTGCATTATCACGTCCATTTAAAGCCAATACAGTTTCTACTGCATTTATGGAAAAAATTCAAAAGCTACATGGAAACCCAAAGATTATTGTAAGTGGCAGAGATCCAATTTTCACTGGAAATTTTTGGACAAAATTATTTCTTGTCTCAAGACTTAGTTAGCTCATAGATCATCTTATAATCCTTAATCTAATGGGCAAACTGAGATAGTAAACAAATGTTTGGAAGGATATCTCTGTTTCTTTGTATCTGATAAACAAACATGATGGGTGAAATGGTTGCCTCTGGCTGAATGGTGGTATAACACTTCCTTCCATACAGTAACAAAAATGACCCCATTTATGGCACTTTATGGATATCAGCGACCGTCCATCACATCATATTTAAGAGAAAATTCTAAGGTTCAAGCAGTGGAACATCACATCAAGCATCAACAAAAAGTCCTCCAACTCTTAAAGGATAACCTCATGTTGGCACAGAATAGAATGAAACAACAGGCATATCAACATGTCAGCAAAAGAAGTTTCGATCTAGGTGATTGGGTATTCCTACAGCTACAACCATATAAACAAATTTCCCTCAAGCAAGCTAAAAAGGATAATAAATTTTCACCAAAGTATTATGGTCCATACAAGGTGTTGCAAAAGATTGTTACTATGGCATACAAATTGGAGCTTCTTGCAGCTTCTTGAGTGCACTTAGTTTTCCATGTTTCATGTTTAAAGAAGGTTAAGGGCAACAAGCTCCTAGTTCAAACAATATTGCCAGAACATGACGAGAAAGGTAAAATTATATTAGAACCAGAAGCAGTCACAGAAACAAGAACTCGACAGCTATGAAATCGATCAATTTCAGAGTATATCATCAAGTGGAAGAATTTATCTGCTGAAGATTCCACATGGGAGGATGAGAATTTTATACAAAAGCATTGAGAACTACTTAGGCATTGAGGACAACACTTTTTTGAAGGAGAGGGGCATGTTAAGTCCCTATAATATTATTGATTACCCCATTACTATTGTAGTTTTATCCCTTATTAATATTGTTGTGCCCCTATTGTCCCCATATTGTTATTGATGTGCCCCATAGAATCCCTCTATTGTTATTTTTGTGCCCTTATATTATTATTCTGTGACTCCTTAGACTCCTATATATAGAAATGAGGTTTTTTCATTTGAATCATTAAATAATCATTCATTTGTGTATTGTAAGGAGGTTGCCCCCTCGAAGAGGCTAAATTCTAAGGCATTGATCTATCTTTTCTATCTTTTTGTGAGTTGGTTTCATAATAGTCCATGTTGTCCTTTTTCTTCTCTACAGGACTATCCTCCCATACCTGGTTTGCATTATCATTCCCATATTATTCTTATAATATCTTGAACCTATTATGACTAAGCTACTTTTCCTTGTTGACTTTCTTCTAGTTCTTTCTCCTTCATTTACCTCTGCCTCCCAATTTCATAAAGTTTTCAGTTTCTTTCCCTCAGGTGGCCTTAATACTGCTCTCCATTTGGTTTAAAGGGTAGTCTCTAAATAGGTGCCCATGTTCATGGAATTTGCGGCATTTGAAAGGGACATGCTCGTAGTCCACCACCTACACCCATTCTTCATCATATACTTCTATAATTATTTCATCCAGCAGAGCTCCAAAAAGGTCCATTTCTACGCATATTCATGCAAAGGAAGTGTATTTTCCTCACAATGTGGCCTCTGATATTTTTAAACATTCCCTAGTTTATTGCCTATGGATTTTAATGATTCTGGCAGCCAATAATCTAGAGGTAGGGAAAAGAGTCTTATGCATGCCGACACTGAAGTGAATGTCTCTCATTCCGGGACAAAATTCATCACCCATGGCCGCATATAGAGGCCTGCAGCAGCATAGAAGTATGGTCCTCCTTCAAACACCTATCTTTATCCTCTAGGTTTGTAAACATTACTTTGAAGAAACCCTTGGATCAAAGGTGCAGATATGTCTCTCCCTTAGGTTTCCAATGATTCTCTATCCATGCGTGTAAAGCCTTCTTTGTTGGCCATAACCCCATGAATTTGCATATCATTGCATAAGTCGCCATGTGCTTCCTATGCACCTATAGCAATAGATCACTTAACATCACTCGGGGTGTGATGCTTTCCATAGGTTTACATGGTCTTGTCTGATTTCTCGGGTCAGCTTTTTGACAGTCTCCTCCTATTTTCTTCTATGTTATAACTTCTTCCTGTGCATCTGCCTACCCTTGTGATCTACTATTTTCCTATTTTCCTCTTTCTAAACTCCTAGTTTCAGCTTCCAGTGGCTTCTTAAAGAAATTTGAGACTACCTAACTGTAGGAGGGAGGCGAACTACCCCCCTCTTGCCCCTCCATGGTTCTCAACAATGATATCCTACTACAAACCCTAGCTTTGTACATTTTTCCTCAAGAAGATATCGCTCCTCTCATTGTCATTTCTCCATAATCAAGGTTTTAATAAAATTAAAAATGAGAATACTTTTTTATTTAAAGATGTGAAATTTATATAATACAAGTATTAGTAAGAACCAACATAGATCTATCTTAACTAAGGATCCAAGTGATGATAGCAAGCAAAGTGAAGGGAAGAGAGGGGAGGGAGATAGTGACAAAGATGGAGAGAGAGAGAGAGAGAGAGAGAGAGAGAGAGAGAGAGAGAGAGAGTTATGGGGCGATATGGAGAGAAGGAGGTAGGAAGAGAGAAAAGAAGAGATGGAGGGAGATAGAGAAGAAGAAAGGGGGAGAGAGAGGGAGGAAAGAGCTAAGGAATAGGAAGATAGAGGTGGAGAGAGAGAGGGAGTGACAAGGGATGGATGGATAGAGAGAGAGGTAGAGAAGAGAGGAGGGAAGAGAGAGAATAGGTGGGGATAAAGATAGGGAGAGAAGGGAAAGAGATAGAGAGGGAGGCACAAATATGGAGAGAGGAGAGAGAGAGAGTGATGGAGGGGACAGAGGGAGGTGAGAGATTAAGGGAGGGAGAGGACTAAGAGAGAGGAGAGAGAGAGATGAAGTTGGAGGGGGAAGAGAGAGGGAAGTAAGAAAAAAGACATAGAGGGACAAAGGTAGAGAGAGAGGGAGTGATAGGGGAGCGATGGAGAGAGGAGAGATAGAGGGAAGAGAGAGAGGTAGAGAGGAAGAGGGAGGGAGAGAGAGATAGATATGGAGAGAGAGTGTGTATGTTTGGTGGGTGAGATAGAGAGAGGGAATAAGAAAGAGACACATAGATACAAATATAGATATTATATAGTATTTTATTACCAGTGTAGATCCATATTAATCTGGATCTATCAAGAGCCAAAAAACATGTTTTCAGATTGAGAGATTCGATCCCTCTTAGTGCTTGATAGATTTGGGTTAAGATGGATCTAGGCTGGCTTAATAAGTTTGTAGTTGTATTTGTTAAACTAACACTTTTTTTTTATGGTTGTGTCTGAAAACATTTTTTCCATACTTGGGGTATTTGTCATAATAATATAACATAATTTTAATTTAATTTTAAGCTTACCTTTTTTATGCAATGATTGTGTTGTTAGTTTATAGAGATAGACATATTATACTTTTGGAATTTGAAAAGGAAACACGTGCTCTTAACTTGGTTGTATTAAAATCATAAGTGTTATTGTATACTAGGTGGGTGAAAACAAGAGAGAGTATATGGTAAGCAGATTAAATCGTTAAAAACAAATATTAGTTAAGGAGAAAGCTACAAAAATCTAACAAATAGGCCAGGTTTAGGATGTTACTATTTTGGGACATCTAAAGTTGAAGGTGCATTTTACGGAGGTGTAATCTAGGCCCTTGGGTGTAGGGAAAATATTATGGGTATCTTGGACTTTTGGTGTGTGCTAGTGGTGCCAACCAGTGATGGAGAGTACAACTAATGAGTAGGCAAAGTTTTCATTTACAAGGTTAGCACCAATCAAGTATTGTCCCTCTCTACCCAACTCTAAGATCACGAGTTGCATAATGGACTTATTATTCTAAAAAATTGCAAATATTTGATTATATTTAAGTTCAAGGGCTAAGTGGTTTCCTCAACCTACAAATCTTTAAAGGAACTATGTGTTTTTCAGCTAAAACGTTGTGGTCGAGGAGCTGCGAAAGACGAAGTCCTTATGGCTATTTTGAGGGGTTGTAATGATCCTCGTCTTGTGGTAAATATGTAGATATGATGTTAATGGTCATGATATTAGTACATTCACGTATATAATGTAAATGTTTTCCTATGACCTTGCATTGTATAAATATGATAAATATTTTGTGGTTACCCTGATGTACATGTTGAAGTTCCACTTGCATGATTATGGGAAACACTTCTCAGTTATCCTTGTGTACATGGGGAAGATCATAATTACTATGTCCACACAAATATAATAGTGAATATTGTCTAACTAAATCAAAATCCTAACCATCGACCCAATCTACATTGATGAGGCTTCAACAAATGGTCCTTCCTTCAGGTAACCACTTATAATTATTGTTGGCACATTTTTCTAACTCAATGAACCTTGTATTAACTAGGGGGAGTAGATGGAACCACAATGACTTCAAGGTGAGGGTAGTAATGAAAGTTCAACATATACCATAATAACCTATACATATGTCTTTATACCAGGGGCATGATACAAGTATAAGGGACTCTATTAATGGGGGGGTTAAAGAGCATATAGCTCAACTCATATAGTTGAAAGAGTAAAAATAATTCCACCCAAGACCTAAGAAGAGACTCACAGACACTCACAAAGTTAATATTTATAGGCCTTGATGTAGTCAATGAGGGTGGGGAGATATTTTGCAACCTATTAGCACACATGAATGGATTTGTATCCTCCCTCACACCTTCTCGATTCTAGAACAAACCTAGGAAGAGGAAAAATGGGAGGGCAAATGGCAGGAAAGGGAAAATACAATTAGCCAAGCCCTAACTAACTAGAAGGATGGAGCGAGAAGTAGAAAGAGAAGAGAAATTGGGATAAGGACAATAGGAAGCAAAAGAGAATAGTGAGAGGAGAGTAAGGGAGAAGGAACTGAGAGTGAACAAGATGAGGAGAGGGCAATCAAAGGCAAGGAAGTCACTAGGTAACTACTCAAAGGGTGTTGTTGCAAGGAGGATGTCACACTTGGACATTGTGGGGTTTTCACCACGAAGATAACAAACTGAATTCTAACGTTAGAGGTAAGCCTCCATCATGTTGTTGAACTGTACATTTGACATTTATTGCATCAAACTACCACTTCTTTTCATCTAATTAACAATCGATTTCTCGGGTCTAGCCCAATGGGAAAATCACTTCCATTAATCTCTTTAGAGAACTACAATTTCCCAAAGATCTTGTATTGCTATATTTGTTGGTTAGTTTTACAATTCAAGATTTAGGAACCTTACCGTCATACTTGTGGCTTACCTACCTTCCAAGTAATGCAATAAAAACACCTGGTAATATTTTCACACTGAACACTATACAATAAACTTAACCCTAATATCTTAGTGAAGAACAAGTAACTAGATAGACTCTGTAATGGTTTATGGATTAACTGTTAGTGAAACTCATTGCAGTTAGGCATGCCAATGTGTGTTGAGTGTTAGTGAATGCTACGGAAACACAAGGGAAGTGTCAGTGATTTCAGGGTGTCCTAAGGAGGGAGTGACAAGGTATGCTAGGCAGTGCTAAGGCATTCTAGAGGCTAGAGAAACATGGCAAGATGTGCTAGGTGCTAAGGTGTGCCAATGGATGCCAGGGAGAGTGATGGATTGCTAGGGGAAAACAAGGGAGCACTAGTTTCAAATGCATGGAAATGAATGAATAAGAGTGCATGACATGGATTGTCAGTGAATTCTAGGTGTGCTAAGGAGGGAGTCACGAGGTATGCTAGGTAGTTACAGGAAATTCTTGAGTTCTAGGGTGAAATGCCAAGATGTGCCAAGTCCTAGGGTGTGCCAATGTGTGTTAGGGAGTGCCACGAGAACAAAAGGGAGAACTAGTTAAAATTGCATGGAAATGAATGGATAAGAGTGTGTGATAGGGAGTGTCAGCAAGTTCGAATTGTGCTAAGGAGAAAGTAACAAGGGTATATGCTAGGCAGTGCCAAGGCATCATAGAGTGTCAGGGCATGTTAGGGAGTGGCAAATCATGCCAAGGAATGCATGGGATGATGATGTGTGTTGTGTAGTGCCAATGGACTGTTATATGTGCCTAATGATATGAAATGTGAAGATGTAAACTATGTTGCTTAGTTGTTTTATGGGCACGGTTGGATGTTAGCATTGACTTGCTAACTTGTTAAGTAGGATGAGTTAATATTGGACATGAGAAGCCTATGATGATTTATAGTCCATTAGGGGAACAAGGCATAGTCTAGTTGTAGCAAATGTAGCTTGGTAAAGTTGTTGTAGTCGAGGCAGGAATTGGTTCAGTTCCTAAGTCTAAAATAAAATAAGGGTAGTTATGAGCGCATGGTAATTAAGGAGTGCCATGGACTACCAAGGAATGAAAAGGTGTGTTGAGCTATTCCAGATAGTGTCAATGCATGTCAAGGAGTGTTTGGGAGTGTTAGGGAATCGCAAGCGAGAACTGGGTCAAAGTGCATGGAAATGAATTAATAAGAGATTATGTAAAGGAGTGTTAGTGAATTCTAGGTGTGCCATGGAAGAAGAGTGTTAGGAGAATTTCATATTAATACTTGTATGAGTAATTCCTACGTTTGTGATAAGAGGATGGAAAAGGAATTTTGAGACAAAGGGAGACTTTGGTCTAGGCATAACACTATTTTTTCAATGACTTGGTTGGGTTCCCAAGTAACAAAAAAAGTAAGGTTCTTTATGAGGGCATGAAAACTAGGGAGTGCCAAGGTGTGCAAGGAATTTCAGGAAGTGCTAACACATGTTGGAAAGTTCCAAGGAATTTTAGGCATGTCAAGACATGCCAAGTGCTAAGGCGCCAATGTGTGTTAGGTTCTAGCCTAGTTTTGAGCGATGGGAAAGGTATGTATTTACCATTTATTTCTTTATATTTTCCTTTGAATCATAACTAATTTGCATTCTAAGATGGTAATATGTTAAATAATTATGATAGAATTAAAGGAGATTTGTGATTGATACAAAATAACTAATTATTGTCTCTTTCTATACAGAAAGTGAAGGAAATAGAAAATCACTATTTAGGAGGAAAAGGCAAAGCATAAGCAATTGTTGTCCCTTCAACAGGAAGCTGTATCGAGACAAGGAGATCAATATTGAAGCACATGGTCCAGGAAAAGGAAGAGAAAATGTGGCATCAGCAGAAGAAGACAAAATGATAGACTGGAGATCAATGATATAGTGAATCCCTCAGGATCCTTTGATCCTGAGAGATCGCTGCTTCAAAACTTATATGTACTCTTGATACTTCCACCTGGCCATTATAAAAGGGGACAGAGTTGGTAGCCTAGGGGGTAGATATTATTATCAATTTGTAGAACTTACAGTTTTAATCTAAACCCTTATCATCGACTCTCGTTGAAGAGAGATAATTGTAACTCTGCCATATATGATTAGTATATAACTCAGTTGTTTTTCCATTATCTAATCCTGGAGTAAACACAACAGTGCTTCCCTAGTGGCTAAGGGCCTGGCCCTATTGGATCCACTTGCTTCTTGTATCACTAATTTACAATTACAGTTTTGTGTGGTTTGATTTCCTTTGCATTTCCTTAATTCGCTTCATTCAGTAATCTTGTATTTCTGAACATTTCATTGAATTGCTCTGCTATATCGAAATCGTAATTGGATAGCAAAATTATTATTCATAACTTCAAATGTCATGTTGTTCATTCTAAAATGATATTGCACTCCCTAATTCGGATTCTGTTGTTCATTTCCAGATGTGATTGGTGTTCATTTGACTATGGTTCCTTTACAGTTGCGATTGTTGTTTATTTAACTACCATTCAATTATAACTACAATTGTCGTTCCTTTATACTTGCGGTTAGTGTTCATTATGCTAGAATAAGATTACTAATTTAATTACTCTATAGTCATTGTGTGGTTACACTTAATTAGGTTTTTTTTTCCTTTATTAGTTAAAGATTGTTGTTCAACTGATTTCAGTTAATATTGTTGTTCAATTCATTTCTATAGATTAAGCCTTGTCGTTCGACCTTTTTAATAGATTTAATTTTTGTTCCTTTTCTGCGAATCGAATTGTTATTTCCAGTGTTTAATTTAGTGTGGATAGAAAGATCTACAACTGTAACAAACATTGACTACTGTTGTCTAAGTTCTCAGATTGGGGATCTTGTATGTGACTGATTTTCATTTACATCAGTTTACAGGGGAAAGATTTATCATTACTGAATCCATGACTGATGGCTGCTGAATAAATGATTTAGTTACAAAGCATTTAAGTTTCTTTCCATTAAAAATAGATTTTGTTTCTAGCATGCATTTACTTTTGTAAGCACTATGTTGTAAACATTGCTCTTGAACAAGTGACCGCCTCAAAATGAGTACACTCTTGAGATAAAAAAATTGTACCTAGACTAATAATTAATGTAGGATAAATAGGGGTTAAAAGACAGCTTTTATCACTCAAAATTTTGGCACTGTTGCCGGGGAGAGTGTAGCCATTTGTTTATTTTGAAAAAAGAGTAGTGTGAGTACCTGCTAAGAGAGAGTTGGGTTTTAAAAATGGAAGGTAAGGACCTACGTACGGAGCATGTAACAACCTTGCTCCCCCGCCCACTTTCCTGCAGATTTGTTGCATATTTCGGGTAGAAATAAGTATTTGATTTGTGTGGATGACTAAGCAGAAAAAGCCTAAAAAGAATCCAAAACCACTACCCAAACCTGATAAAGCTAACAGACCAATGACCCTAGGATGATCAACCTTTATAGAAGATATCATTAAAATAACAGAATCTCAGTTGTTAGTAGGTCCTAGAAAAGTTGCTTCTAGACAACCTACTAGCTCCCTTCGAGACACATAATCACCATCTGTAGCCTTTGCTGAGGTGCACAGCCAAATAGAGGAGCAATATTTTTAAGAAATTTAGAATTCTAGCCCAAAATCATTACAAGAAGGGAACCTTAGCAACATCTGGGAAGGAGGAGGAGAAACAGGGGAAACATAAGAACCAAGATCTCCTCTTGGAATAGTTCAGCCATTAAGTAGCCTAGATAAGGGAAGTGTTGTCAAAACCATCCAGAACAAAGCTGAAGAACGTAAAGAGCTAAGATCCCCCCAGATATTAGTTCAGCAAGGAGCTCTCATCATCCCAGACCACGGAAGTGCTATAAAAGCCATTTCTACTCCTTCTAGTTAGCCTAGGAATAACTCCCTAGAAATCCCAAAAGGATATTGGCACATATTTGATCAAATGGCTCAAAACCAGTAAACACCTCAAACCTCCACACTGCAATATCCCATTATAGATACTGTAGTTAATGCACCTATGAAGGTCATTCCTCTCCAACATATTCCTACATTCCATGGCCTAACATCGGAAGATTTGTTTGAATTTTGTGTATTATGCTAGGAGTATGACTATACCACCTATCCCCAAAATCTAAAATCATTTCCCTCCATATTAAAAGGAGCAGCTTCACGATGGTTTATAGGGTTAGCTGGAGGTGTTATAAATGACTAGGATTAGATGAAAGGTGCTTTTCTAAAGAAATATTAGGATTATTGTAGGTCTAGAGAATTAAAGGATGAAATATTTCAAATGACAGCCAGACCTAATGAAACATTGGAAGAATATGCTGAACGTTTTCAATATAATCTTCATAAATCTCCTTATGCATCATTACCCTTACCTGACAATGTGTTAAAAACCACATTAATTAAAGGGATGAAGGAACAATGGGTTGAAACACTAAATATTGTGGGAAAAGGTAACATCTATCAAGAAAATTTTGTCGACATTATTGATTTATGCATGAGGAACGTGACATGCTCACAAGGGACAATAAGATCTCTGGTGGAGGAGTAACCAACGTAGAAATCGAGAATTTACTGGAGAATTTCAAAACTGATAGACTTGGGACTCTGTAAACGCAGCTCGATATTATGCAAGCTAAACAGAAACAAGTAGAAGCAGACCAAAACCTGGCAATATTCTGCCCTAGATGCAAAAAGAAACATAGCCATAAAGAGTGCCCACTAGATGCAGTTCAAGTTTGCACTATTTGCACAAAAGATCACTCCACAGAGAACTGCCCCTCACTCCCTAGTTTGAAAGTAGTATAAAAAGAAGCAAAAGAAGAATCAAAACCAGTGTACCTACTCGATCAGTGCCGTCAATGGTAGCCATGAAAACCAGGTATGCCCTTCGATCCATCTTCTTCTTTCCAACCTCTGCAATATCACATTCAGGAATATAATATAGTGTGGTAAAATCAGCCACCCTTCCCAAGTTGGTCACAACAACCATTTCCTTCATCACCATGGCCAAATCAAATAAGCCAAACTAATTGCCCAAACTTTCCCTACTGTCCACCATGTTGGCAAAACAATGCATATCCAACACAGTGGTCCCCTTCCACTCTGCAAAGTCAAGCCTAGCAGTCAAACTGGAAAATATCGAGGAATCAGCCAGCTGGAACGATCCCTCTCCCTCAACCCACACTGCCAGTGCCATATACGCTACAACAAAATCCCCAGTCCAACTTAAGACCGCAACTCCTAGGCCAACCCAACCTGAACCCTAATAACAAACTGGTTCAATATGTTCAAATAATTGAAACACCAGAACTAGGAATTGACATAAGGGAGTGCAACGACCTTCAATTAAGGTATGGGCACATAATAGAAACTAAGGGAGATAAAAATGTTTGAGTTTAAAATCCATTACCTACAAAACAACCACTACAAGAAGAGGATTTGGTCAAACAACAAACTCACGACCAAGAAACCGCGTCTTCTCCCCCATTCCCAGAACAATTAATCATGACATGCCCTATAGAACATCCTGACTTTGATCTTCTAGGAGAGCTATGAAATTGTTGTATAAAAATCCCACTCCTCCAAGCTATCCAGGATATCCCAATATATGCAAAAACCATCAAATAGTTATGTATAAGAAAGTCAAAGAAGGGAATAACAACTAACCCAACCGTCCAAGTAATTGGCACCCTATCTGATCTATTATCAGTGAGAGAAGCAGTTGTCAAATATCAAGACCCAAGGAATCCTATAGTAATGGTGTAAATCAATGGGCAAACCTTTTCAAATGACCTAGTTGATTTACTACAATTAATATTTTAACAAACACCACTTGTCAAGAACTTGGCATTACATCAGTGGAACCAACCACCATCTTATTGGAACTGGCTGACCCATCGGTAGTTAGGCTAGAAGGTACACTACATGATGTAATGGTATCTATAGATTCCTGGGAATACATTGCTGACTTTTTGATAATCAACCCTAAATACCGACTCGATGGACAACCTTTAATCTTAGGTAGACCTTGCCTTGCGACTGCTGATGCTTACATTGGCTGCCGACAAGGCATTATGACTATAACTAGAGGGAGTAGTATCAAGAATCTAGCCCTATACCCTCCAGCCCAGCCAAGTTTAACAATAATAAAAACTAACAAATAACCTATATCATACCTCACAGAAAAGATTAGGTCCCCATTAAACATAGAATATGCCCTCAATTTTAAAGATCAAATGGAGGATGACGTTATTAAAAACTTCATTAACGAATCCAAATCTAGATCCCATGTATAATTTCACATGATAGAGGCATCATTTGACAATGAGCTAGAAGAAGATCACCTCAAAGACACTTGTGATTAATCAATACCCACTACCTCTATTTCAAACAACAAAATTATAGAGATAAAGCCAGGAAAAACCTTGAACATTAACAATAACCTGACTCCTAAACAAGAAGAAAAGGTGGTCCAACTACTGAGAAAATATAAGGAAGCTTTTGCATGGGATTATCTGGACATGAAGGGAATTGATCCCCAACTGTGT
Source organism: Pinus taeda (assembly GCA_000404065.3). Taxonomy (NCBI): domain Eukaryota; kingdom Viridiplantae; phylum Streptophyta; class Pinopsida; order Pinales; family Pinaceae; genus Pinus; species Pinus taeda. The sequence goes on along the minus strand of APFE030747777.1, from coordinate 67,435 downwards.
AAATAGCACATTTATATAGAAAAGTATGCTAGACCCATTCATCAACCCCAACGGAGACTCAACCCTCACCTGAAAGATATTGTGAAAGTTGAGTTGCAAATACTTTTAGATGTAAACTTTATTTATCCAATCTCTGAGAGCAAGTGGGTCTCTCCACTAGTAGTGGTGCCAAAGAAGAATAGAAAATGGAGGATTTGTGTAGATTACAGAGAATTAAACAAAGCAACCCAGAAAGACCACTTTCCCCTTCCATTCATTGATCACATATTAGACACATTAGCAACAAAGAATTTCTTTTCTTTCTTAGATGGCTTTAATGGATACAATCAGATTCAGATCACCCCTGAAGACCAGGATAAAACTACTTTTACCTATCCCTGGGGAACATTTTCTTACAAAGTCCTACACTTTGGCCTATGCAATGCCCTTGCCACATTTCAGAGGGCCTTCCTCAACATTTTTTAAGATTTAATAAATGAAGGGCTCGAAGTATATATGGATGATTTTACGCCATATGAAGATGATTTTGAGCTAGCACTAGACACATTGGAAAAGGTGTTGCAACGATGTATTACCACCAGGCTCTACTTGAGCCATGAAAAGTGCTATATGATGATAACAGAAGGGCTCATCCTAGGTCATTATATCTCAGCAGCTAGAATATAGGTAGATCTAGGCAAAATTCAAATAATTTTGTTAATACCTACTCCTACCACACAGATAGAGGTACGCAATTTTTTAGGATTTTCTAGTTATTATAGGAGATTCATAAAGCATTTTTCTCAAATAGCTGCACCTCTATAGGCACTGACAGGGAATTTTGATTTTATTTGGACATATAAATGTGACCATGCTTTTGAGGATCTGAAAAATCTTGTGCCAATAGCCCCAGTGATTAGAGGCCCAAATTGGGATCTACCATTTCAAATTTCATCAGATGCTTCAAACACAGATATTGGAGTAGTCCTTGGGCAAGAAGAAGACAAAAAACCATATGCAATATATTATATTAGCAAGAATTTGTCTCCTGCTGAGCTAAACTATATTGTAAATGAAAAAGAGTTTTTAGCTGTAATACATGCTGTAAAAAAATTTAGGAATTATACTACTGGATATCCTGTTGTTTTAAATACAGATCACTCTGCCATAAAATACTTAGCAAATAAACTTGTTACAAATGGTAGAGTAACAATATGGTTTATCTTATTGCAACAATTTGGCATCACAATAAAAAATCGACCTAGGAAAGAGAATCCTGTAGCTGATTTTCTCTCATGAATGCCGAAGCCAGCAGATGCAGTAGCAGTGGAAGATCAATTCCCAGATGAACATTTGTTTGATGTTACTGTAAAAACACCCTGGTATGCTAATGTTGCAAATTATCTAGCAATAGGAAAATTACCAAATCATCTAACCCCCAATGAACGAAAACATATTGTGCAACGTAGTACCCGATTTTCTTAGATTGTAGGCTATCTATTTCATACAGGGGCAGATATGCACATCAAAAGATGCATCCCCAAAGATGAAATATTTGACATTCTAAAAGCTTTTCATGACTGACCGTGTGGTGGACATTTCACAGATCATAGGATTGGTCACAAGGTTTATCAAACAGGTTTTTACTGGCCCACAATATTTAAAGACGCTAAGAATTTTTTTCAAGCATGTGACAGTTGCCAAAGTGCAGAACACCCTGGACAGTTCGATGAAATGCCTTTAAATCCATAGTTTGTAATCGAACCATTTCAACATTGAGTGCTTTATTTTTTTGGTCCGATCAACCCATCATCAAATCAGAAAACATATATTCTAGTAGCAGCAGAGTATGTTACCAAATGGGTTGAAGTGGAGGCACTTCCAATAGCTACAGACGACTTTGTGATTCATTTCATGTTCCAAATATTTGTGCGATATGACATCTTGAGGGACATAATCATGGATAGAGGACCATAGCTTGTAGGTAATAAAATCGCTACAGCATTAAAAAATTATCACATTCAACACAAAACTACCACTTTGTATCACCCATAGGAAAATGGCTAAGTAGAGAGCATGAATAAGGTGATAGAGGCAATACTTATAAAAATAGTTGCATCACACAGACGCGACTGGGCTTCAATATTTCCTGAAGCCTTGTGGGCATACCAAACAACATGGAGAAACACCACTGGCTATTCACCATATCAGCTAGTATTCGGGAAAGAAACCATCTTTCCAATAGAGTTCAAAATACAAATATTAAGAACAGCACAGGAGATCAGTTTGAATTTAAATGAGGCTTAGACTAACAGATTACAAAAAATTAATGAGCTAGATGAAATTAAGCTTTCAGCTCTTCAACGCATTACATTAATTCAACAACAGAGAGAAAAATGGCACAACACCCTAATCAAAAAGAAAATATTCCACAAAGGAGATTAGGCACTCCTATATGATTCCAGGTTTCAGGATTTTCCAGGAAAATTTCAGACTCGATGGCTTGGACCGTATGAAATACAGAAAGTGCATGACAATGGAACCATTACTTTGACTACTATTGATGTATCTGGACATACCTTTAAAGAAAATGGTCACCTAGTGTGATTGTACCATAAACTGCGTACTCGGGAATCCTTTTACTACCAGCTACATGAAGATTTTGATTTGTAGATTCTTGCTGAGGAAAATAGTCCTTCCTCAACATTGGTTTACTAAATGATCCCATTGTTCTTAAATTTTGTACATAAGTTTTTATTTTCTACTTGTATAAAGTGCTTTTTGTACAGATTTTTGTATTTCTGCATTTTTTCTATTTTTTTGCTATTCCTTTCCGAAGAAACAGTATTTCCGCATTTTTGTTGTTCCTTTCCAAAGGAACATCACTTTCGCATTTTTCTGTTCCTTTCCGAAGGAACAACATTTCCACTCTTTTTGTTGTTCCTTTCCGAAGGAACATCACTTTCACATTTTACTGTTCCTTTCCAAAGGAACTACATTTCTGCATTTTTGTTGTTCCTTTCCAAAGGAACAACACTTTCGCATTCTATTGTTCCTTTCCGAAGGAATAGCATTTCTTCATTTTTGTTGTTCCTTTCGGAAGGAATGACACTTTCACATTCTGCTATTCCTTTCCGAAGGAACAACGTTTCCACATTTTTGCTGTTCCTTTCCAAAGGAACAACACTTTCACATTTTGCTGTTCATTTCCGAAGGAACAACATTTCCTCATTTTTTTTGTTCCTTTACGAAGAAACAAAACTTTTGTATTCTGTTGTTCCTTTACAAAGGAATAACACTTCCGCATTTCTGCTGTTCCTTTCCGAAGGAACAACATTTCTGCATTTTTGATATTCCTTTCCAAAGGAACAACACTTCCGCATTTTTGTTGTTCATTTCCGAAGGAACAACATTTCTGCATTTTTGCTATTTCTTTCCAAAGGACCAACATTTCTACATTCTTGTTATTCTTTTCTGAAGGAACAACACTTTTGCATTTTTCTATTCCTTTCTGAAGAAACAACATTTCCATATTTTGTTGTTCCTTTCCGAAGGAACAACATTTCTACATTTTTGATATTTCTTTTTGAAGGAATAGCATTTCCATATTCTTGTTGTTCCTTTCTGAAAGAAAAAAACCTTCACATTTCCCTGTTCCTTTCCGAAGAAACAACATTTCCACATTTTTGTTGTTCCTTTCCAAAGGAACATCATTTCCGCATCTTTGTTGTTCCTTCTTGAAGGAACAACACTTCCATCAGATTGTTTTGCCATTCCTTTTAAAGGAACAACCCTCCTTCTCATTTTCTTTCTTTATTTCTTTCTGCCATTCATTCAGAAGGTACATCAGTTTCGATTCGGATGATCTTAGGTTGTTCTACCAAAGGATCGGTATTTTATTTCGTGCTTTCTTTATTTGTTGTTTCATTTAAGGAATAGTTGTTGTTTCTTTTAAGGAATAGTTGTTGTTTCTTTTAAGGAAGAGCAGTTTCGAGTGTTATTTTTTCTTTTGTTTGTTGTTCTTCTTAAAGGAACTGTGGTTTTGTGTGCATATGTTCTTTTTTTTGTCGCTCTTAAGGAACAACAGATGTTCCATCTAAGGAAAAACACTTTTTGAGTTCATCTTTTTTGTGTGCGTGTATGTTTCTTGAAGAACAACATTTAGAGAATTTTTGTGAATGATGGTTTATTGTTCATGATCCCTTTAAGGCACATGTATATATTTATGCAAGAACACAAAAACTAGAGGATACTGAAATCAAAAAACCAAAGGAAAAACGTTATCTTTAGAGAAATTGCTTTGTATCAATAAGAAAAAAGAAGAAAGGACACAACTATTTATATCACTTTGTTGTCTTTATTTTCACTAAAACCAATTTGATTTATTTTTTTATCATGTTTGTTCTTTCTTAATCTTCATAATTCTCTTTGATTATTATTATTGAATAAGAATGAGGGCATGTTTTCCTCTATTTAGATGCTTAGACTTCTTCCACCATCCCCACTCTTGAGGAGTGTTGAGCCATCCTCTGTATATAAATAGGAAAGTGCTATATATATAAAAAAAAAGAGAGAGAAAAATATATATCTATATGATTACTAACATGATTTTTCAGATGAAGGATAGGGGGTCTCATCGAGAGCCAACCTACTATGATCATGATCCACTATGGCCACCACACTAGGGATATGATCCAAGAGGCATATCAGAAAAATAAAAAAAGTCCTTGGAATACGAGGTCTCATCACGAACCGACCTGCCCACCTTTCACTCCTTCCGAGTGAATGGCATTATGATTCATCTAGTTACCGAGTCAACACAATGGCCTCCATTCTGACATCACACAATAATTTCCTAGGCATACATAAAGGATTATGGTTCCCAAGGTGAAACAAGTAATTTTGTCAAGGTTATGAACACTTGTGTTCAATAGAGCTCTGCTGATGGTATTGAATTCATACTTTTCATACACCAATACTCATTATAAACCCTTTTCTTATATCTTTATCTTGATTTCAAATGAGATTATGTTATATAACACTTTCAAACCTCTTACACATGAAAAATCATATATAAATCAATCATAATGGTTAAAGTGGATAATCACTGCACAAGCATTTTCACTTATGTTAGGTGTCCTATCCCCTATTTTTCACATCATTTCATAGCATTTCCATATCTATTCGAGGTTTCCATCATAAGCCTCAATTTTTGTAATTTGCTACTTTTTGTAATCATGTCATGGATATATATGTTGTTCCTTTATTTTTACTATACAATTGTAGTCCAGCACGTGGCTTCTTCATTTGTCGGTCGAGGATGACCTATCATATTTCATGGGGGTGTGGGTGACCTCCAAAATTGGCATATGTGTCAAATCCCTATTTGGAGGTACTATGGCTCCATTAGAACTTGGAAATAGTAAGTTTAACGATATTGATATTTCCCAATATGCACAACTTACTGTTCCATTGTCATTTCTATGTTTTTGCTCTGTAAAAATTAACAATGTGCTAAGCTTGAACAAAATGGGAGGCAAATCAATATGCAGCGAACCACAGGTGTTAATAATTGCCGATGCTGCATGTGAAATTCTAGTGAGAGAAGGATGGATTGCCTACCTTAACTGACTACAACAGTCTCATGAAATGGTGGCCATCAAATCTCTACAGAATTTGCAAGAAGATCATTCCGTGGTGAGGGGAAGGAAAATAATAGTAACAGTTGCAGTAATTGTCGAAGTATCAAGACTACCAGCTGTTGGACAAGTATGGACCCAGAAAAAACTGAGACTTCCGGACACCATATCCATCTTCTAGGATGAAATACAGAACCTTATTGTCAAAGGAAAAGGATTCGTGCTTGTAAACCTAGGAGAAGCATGGGTAGAATTAGCTAGAATTATGCAAAGCTACATCACATGCGATGGGAGAAAGGATGTGGTAAGACCACACCATCTCAAATTATTAGCAGTATTAAAACAAAAATGTGTTGTAAATTTGCCTGCATATTTAACTCTTTTATTGCAAGATGTTGCTGAGAGAATAAGGAAATCTCATCATAGAGAGATGGTAGTTAGTCATCACGTCTTAATTTGGCTAATAGTCAGTTATAGTCTCGATCAATAGCGGATTAGTTAGGAAGAAATGGTGTTTTGAATAGAAGGGGGATTGGCCTTACCAACCTTGAAATGAAAAAGAACTACTAGCACATCAATTAGACCGCATAAACGTAAGCAGTCCTCTAGATTGAGGAGAAGCAAGGGAACGTTGGCAAGCCTCCAAGATAACAATATCCAACACTTAGAGATATATGAATTAGACGATGAGAAACCCCCACAACCTGAAGGAGGGAAAGTGAAGAAGAAGAATTAGAAGAAAATATGGAAGAGGAACTAGAAGAGGAAACTGAGGACTCCGGGGAGGAAGAAGGGGAAGAAGTAGAGCCACCCAACAGAAGCCCATTACACAACCCTCTGCAAGAATATGAATTGGTGCAAATTTTGGCCAATATGGATGAGTATATCCAACCCCACAACCCATTCAATGTCGATATTCAGGTAGGATAATTACAGGAACACTCTGCTCACAACAAGAGTGCATCTGAGGAGATGAATGACAAAGAAGAAGTAGAAGTAGAATCCACTCGGGAAATAGTATATCAAACCAGGGTTACCTCCCCTGAGAAACCTAATCAAGAGGACGAGAACACTGAAGAAGTGTTCCAAACAGAAAATATGGAAACAAGCCAAGGCGAGGGTACAATCCCTGAAGAACAAAGCCCAGGCCCAAGAAAAGCAACGGTTGTTCCTTCGAAGAAGATGACGAATGAAATCAAAAGGTTGCGAAAGGAACAACAAAGGATACTAAATGTAGTAAAACAACTCAGATAACAAATAAGGGTCCTAAAAATGGATAGAATCTCAAAAAGAACCTGAGGAATAAAGGATACAGCCACCCAGACGAAACCCCATAAAATAAAGGCCAAGGGGACTCAAACCAAGCCTATATCCATTAAGGATAGCAAGGAACAACATGCAGTTGTTACAAATGCATAGTCTCAAATAGAAGACACAGTAGTCTGTATTAATGATGTCTAGATAGAGGCATTGTCCACTAGCATCACAGCCAACCAGATAGTTCATGAGAAAGAACCTCAGACTATAGGAACCATATATTGGAATGAGAAGATCCCGGTAGATGTTCAAACTAAAAGTATTTTGATGGAAAATGATCCTAGGATTGTGAGACTTCAAGAGGATCTAGCATATGCCCAGTAGACGATAGGAAAACTCACAGAAGAGATTGTTCCTTAGGAGAAATACCAAAAGTTACAGCAACAATTTAAGAACATCAATGCATTAGAGAGCGAGGCCGTTGATAAATGCCGAAAGGTAGAGGAAAAAGTTGAAAAGGTAACAAATAAGCTAAACCCAGTCATAAGTCGAATGGATACCCTTTTCTCTCTATATACTGATGTTTTAGCATGTAGGGCAGCTGCCAAAAATTATTCTTTGTTTTTGATAAAAAGTTATTTAAAGCTAAAAATTAAGGCTGTCAAGGCAGGGGTGCCTATAGAGTTAAAAACTATTGATGATTTTATAAACTGTTGTAAACATTATGGGGTGAAAGTCCAGTGATTGCTATGTGAGTCCAATTTGAATAATTTTGTGTTGGAGGATGAAATAGAAAAGAATCCCACTCGTTTTGTGGGTGATACCTAGCTTCAAGCATTTATCTGTTTTGTTGTTAACTAGTTAAAGTGGCTCAAGGCCTATAACACCTTTCAAAGACAAGAAAACGGGTTAGACCTTTACGTAAGGGGCGAATCAAAAAACCCATTACAACCATGGGATAATCATAGAAGCTTAATGAGAAAGAAGGGTGTGATCCAAACATTGGGACCCATTCACAAAGCAGTTGTCCAACAAGGTGTAGAATACTTCCTATCCATCAAAGACCTTGCCATAACAACAGCTAAACTACAATGGAAGACTTCCAATTAGAATGTTTAGGATAGAGAGCCATTCAATTATGAAAATTTTAAGTTAGTTGTTGATCGCCTAGTTACCTATATTAACCTCCTCTTGAGAGAAGGCCCGTATTGGCTGGGTTGTAGGTTTTGAAGTCCAATTATCTGGTATCCTGCAGCAGGGTATAAGGCCCTATATGAATTGCCTAAAGACCAGACCGGGCGTATTTTGGAATTTTTAGCTACACATCATGGTTTTAGACCTCTTCATGAAAATCCCTCTCCAGCGTATTCCCCAACAGCCTTGCATGTAAATTACATGGTTTTCATGAGGGCATGAAAAAGGGCAAGCAGGGGGGTGTGTTGAGCGATGGAAAAGGTATGTACTTACCATTTATTTCTTTATATTTTCCTTTGAATCATAACTCCTTTACATTCTAAGATGGAAATATGTTAAAGAATTATGATAGAATTAAAGGAGATTTGTTTTTGATACAAAATAACTAATTATCTTCTCTTTCTATACAGAAAGTGAAGGAAATAGAAAATCACTATTCACGAAAGAAAACACAAAGTAGAAGCAGCTGTCGTCCCTTCAACAGGAAGCCATATCCAGACAAGGAGGTCAAGATCGAAGCGCATGGTCCAGGTAAAGGAAGAGAAAACATGGGATCAAAACAAGAAGACAAAATGATAAACTGAAGATCAAAAATATAACGAATCCCTTGGGATCAAAGGATACTAAGGAATCGCTACTTCAAAACTTGTTTGTACTCTTGATACTTCCACCTGGCTATTATAGAAAGGGACAACACCGGTAGCCCAGGGGGTGGATATTGTTATCAATTTGTAGAACTTACTATTGTAATATCATCTCTTATCATTTACTCTCTTTGAAGAGCGATAATTGTAACTCTGCCATATATGATTAATATATAACTCAGTTGTTGTTCCATTATCTGATCCTGGAGTAACACAGCAGTGCTTCCCTGGTGGCTAAGGGCCCGGCCCTATTGGATCCACTTGCTTCTTGTATCACTACTTTACAATTACAGTTGTGTGTCGCTTGATTTCCTTCGCATTTCCTTAATTCGCTTTATTCAATAATCTTCTGTTTCTGAACATTTCACTGAATTTCTCTACTATATCAAAATTGTAATTGGATAGAAAAATTATTATTCATAACTTAAAATGTCATGCTGCTCATTCTGAAATGATATTGAACTGTCTAATTCGGATTCTGCTATTCATTTCTAGTTGAAATTGTTGTTCATTTGACTATGGTTCATTTATAGTCATGATTGTTGTTCATTTAACTACCGTTCAATTATAACTGCAATTTTCATTCCTTTATACCTATGGTTAATGTCCATTATGCTAGAATAATATTACTGATTCAATTACTCTATAGTCATTGTGTGGTTACACTTAATTAGGTTTGTTGTTCCTTTATTAGTAAAATAATGTTGTTAAATTCATTTTGGTTAAGATTGTTGTTCAATTCATTTCTGTAGATTAAGCCTTGTTGTTCAACCTTTTCAATAGATTTAGTTGTTGCTCCTTTTCTGCTAATCAAATTTTTATTTCCAGTTTTTACTTTAGTGTGGATAGAAAGATCTACAACTCTAACGAACATTGACTACTGTTGTCTAAGTTCTTAGATTGGGGATCTTGTCTGTGATTGATTTTCATTTACATTAGTTTACAGGGGAAAGAGTTATCACTACTGAATCCATGACTGATAGTTATTGAATAAATGATTTAGTTACAAATAATTTAAGTTTCTTGCCATTACAATTAGATTTTTTTTCCAGCGTTCATTTACTTTTGCAAGTACTATACTGCAAACATTACTCTTGAACAAGTGACCGCCTCAAACTGAGTACACTCTTGAGATAAAAAAATCATGCCTGGATTGATAATTAATGTAAGCTAACTAAGGGTTAAAAGACACCTTTTATCACTCAACACCTAGGTTCTAGGATGTGGCGCCAACACATGCTATGGATTGCCAAGGAAACACAAGGGAGGACTCATTTCAATTACATGTAAATGAACGAATATGCGTGTGTGATATGGGCTATTAACAAGTTATAGGTGTGCTAGGGAGGGAGTGACAATGTATGATAAGTAGTGCCAATAGACGATAGAGTGCTAGGAAAACCTACTAAGATGTGACAAGTGCCATGGTGTGCCAATGCGTGCCAAGGAGTGTTATGGAGTGCTAGGGAAACATAAGGGAGCACTAGGTCATAATGCATGGAAATGAAGGAATAAGAGTGTGTGGCATGGAGTGTCAACGAGTTCCAAGTGTGTTAAGAATGAGCTACAAGGCATGCTTGGCATTGCTAAAGAATGCTAGAGCTCTAAGGCAATATGCAGCCAAGATGTGCCAATGTTGAAAGGAAGTGTTAGCTGGGAATACCAGGGAAACACAAGGGATAACCATATCAAAATGAATGTAAATGAACAAATAAGAGTTTGTGATTATAAGTTTCAGTGATTTCTAGGTGTGCTAAGGACAAATTGACAAGGTATGCTAGCAAATGTTAAGGCATGACAGAGGCTGGGGAAAAATGCCAATATGTCATAACTGCTAGAGTGTAACAACACGTGTCAAGGAGTGATGAGGAGTGCTATCGAAACACAAGGGAGAAATAGTTAAAAATTCATTGAAATGAATGAATAAAAGCTTTTGACCAAGAGTGTCAGTGATCTCTAGGTGTGCTAAGGAGAGAGTGACCAAGAGTGTCAACAATCTCTTGGTGCAGGATGCAAAACTTTAGAATAATGTTTGTCACAATGATGTCAATACTTGTATCGTGAGATGTGGTTGGAGTTGGCCTATCAAAGCTCATTGGTCTAATTTGGATCTTCTCTAGGGTGATGCCTTAGATGCTTTGGAGTATGAGGACATGATTTGATATTTAGTTTGCATTGAAGAAGCTTTGGAGGCTAGATACTATAGAAAAATCCCTTGTTTTGAACAAGGAAGCACATGCCACTGAAGAAAGTAACAAGTACACAAATTTGAAACTCAAATCACATAACTATTTATTACTCTTTGAAACAAGAAATAACTAAAAATTTCAAACACTACTATTCAATTTCCCTTTAGTCTAGAAGGTAGAATGAATCTGGAAACATGTATAATAATGTATCAATTTTATTAACTCCTAATCCTAAAGCACCTTCCTTGCATGGATAGACAAGCCAATTAAAGTCTGCCTCTACTGAATATGATATGAGATATGAAAACATGCTTCCTTAGCTAAGGCCAAGAATTAATAACTTAGGAAGTTCTCCTTTTAACTATGCATTCAAAAACTAAATAAAGAAAAGAGTTTCGCGACTACAGGTGCGAGAAATGAATCCACTACCTAATGTAAGTACTTTGCCCAAAACAAGATATTAAGGACTAAAAAACTTTGTTCCTTCATTCAAGAGAGTTGTATGCAAAACAGGACTAAGTTATCTCACACTATCCTCCAATTTCATTCAGCTTTAACATAAATCTTGTGCCCAGAAAAAGACAAGAGACCAATATCCAATAGAATTCCCTAACTAGCTAAAGACCCTTATGCCCAAATAGAGAGATAATAAGGGAATGTCAACTAGGGTGGAATATTTCGCCACTGAAATTGACAAGAGATAGAAGGGATAAAAAACTATCAAACCTAATGCTCAAGAACAAATGAATTAATCCACAATTGGTGATCCAAAATGAATTCAATCCTTCTTTATTTATAGATTTTCTAGAGGGGTTTCATATTCTTAAGTGATTCAGTAAACCTTACTCCAAACCCCAAATTTGGGTTTTTAAAGCCAACTTTCCCTAAATGTTGCCCAACAATGGGTGTTTTGGGGTTTTTCCACTTTATGGAGGATTATAGCCTACAAGTATGGATAGGATATTACATCCAAATTGTCCTTAATTTGTAGAGGATGTTACATGGAACCTAATAAAAGAAACAATGCTATAGTTTAGGAGGTAATAATTAATTCCATATTTCTATCCACAAAGGACACACATCTTGCAAAAATGATTAGAGGGTATAAATACTACCAAAGGCCTAAATCTTACTAGCATTGTCATAGTCCAAGAATAAAAACCATTTCACGTGAAATAAGGTCATTACCACATATTACAAGCACAAATGACAAATTCAAAAGAAATATACTTATTCAATGAAAGAATGATGAATCCTATCAATGCACTTTAAATTGAATAGCTCTTGAGTCACAATGTCAATCAAAATTTCTCAGGTTGGATCATAATTAAGTACTGAATGTTGTTTTGGGTCCAATTTAGGGAAAATGAGGAGCTCTTGGTGACAATGGGATGATTATGCTTTTCATAAGGGAGCTCTTCTACACTTTTCGGCATACAAGCCATTCATTCTAGTGGAGGAGTTATAGAGAAGCCTTTAATGAGGACCTTTACATGATCAATTTGGAGGAAAATCCATTTTCAAAGCTTAAACATAGTTATAGATTCAAAGAAAATTAGTCATTTTTTAAAAAAATTATTAATTCCCAAGAAATTGGAGCCAAGTTGACATGTTGGCCATATATTCTTCTACTAGACAAGGAAGAATTTATGAAAAGTCCTCGGCCCTTTGATCCAGTATTTGATGTAAATCTATTGATTAGAAATGTAACAAGAGATGCATTTTATATCAAGAAGAAAGGAAAAGTAGAGGTACAATTAATAATTATATCTAAAAAAATCTCAATAGAATCCTAACATATTTTAAATGGCAAAGGTTAACTCCATGGTTATTTTTTTCTTTAGAAACTTTGTTAATTTCCATGATTGAAGCATGTATTCATGCCTTGAAAGAATCTCACAAATGCTTTTGATATTGGTTGAAGAAAAGAAAATGTGCAAAGTTACACTCACATTGAGGTATGGAGAAAAAGTATGTGGAGCTTGTTGTCCTAGAATCCACATAAGGAATGGAAAAAGGTGAAAAAAACAAGTCAAAAGGTTGTTGAAAATGACATCAAGAAATGCTAAAAATAGCACTGCTATAAATAGCAGTTTAGGTACCAGTGTTGGACATAGCAACAAGGAATGAAAAATGGAAGTGCTATATAGCATTGCTAAAAATAGTAGCTCAGGATAGATTCCTATTTTAGTTAGTCCCTGAACTATAGTGAAGTAAAATTCAAATTTGATCTTAGCATTTGTTTGTACATTAATTAAATAATTCATATCGAGTTAATTAATTAAACTTGAGGGAATTTCTACATGGTATTAGAGAAAAGTTGATCAAGGTGAAGAACCTTATACAAGAAGGGAGAAGTTTGAAGTTTGAGGTTCCTGAATATAGAATTCGAATTCTTATCACATCTAAAATTTCACCAATGGCGTTCAATGGTTTAGGACTCAAGTATGCTCTTGATGGAAGCTCGAATTATATAGCCTGGAAGGATCGCATAGAAGAAGTATTAGAGGATAATGGCCTAAAAGACTTCATTGATCAAGAAGTATCCAAGCGGATAGTAGCTAATGCTACAGAATTGGCAGAATGGAAGAAATGTGTGGCTAGAGAAAGGAGAATCCTCCTAGAGGGAGTTTGAGACCACATTGTCTCGAGCCTCCATGGGAAGGAGACACCATTTTCAATGTGGAAAATACTGAGAGATCTATACTAGAGTACTAGAGATTAGAGGAAGTTGCAATTGAAAGATAAACTTTGGAAAATCAAGTGTGAAAAGGGCGACATGATCTCTACGTATCTGAACAAGCTCACCAGTTGCAGGGATGAGCTTTGAAGTGTAGGGTTCAAAATAGCCGATGATGACATGGTGAGCCTTGCACTCCTCGGTCTTCCTAAAAGCTGCCATAGCTACCAAGACTTGGTTAATGGAAGAGAAAAACTGCCAGATTGGGAATGACTTTGGTTGGATATAATGCAGGAGGAGATAAGAAGCACTAGAGATGGATCTTCATCATCCAAGGAGGATGAAGAAAGTTGCGCCTTAGTGAGTAAGGCAAACAAATGGAAGGAGGAGGATTCTCATCCCAAATCAAGTTCTTCCCATGGTGGGAAGAAGTTTGACAAATCGAAAGTGTGATGCTTCCGTTGTCATGAGGTGGGCCATTTTGCTACAAATTGTCCACTGAAGAAATCCAAGATGGGATCTAAGGAAGGATTTGAAGGTGAGGCATTGACCTTATAGATCGAGTTGGATTTCACCCTCTTCACATGCAAGGCTTCATCTATGGTGGGATGTGGTTGGTTTATTGATAGTGGAGCTTCATTCGACATGACCGGCTACAAGAGTTTGTTTAGTACCTTGGAGGAGAAAGAACTCTAGATAATCATAACAATGGGTAATGATGAAAAGTATAGTGTCTCAGGTGTAGGCACTGTTGTTTTTTAGAGAGAGAGATAAGCTCACGTTACCTTCACCAATGTCAAGTATGTATTAGGACTGAGGAAAAATTTGGTGTCAATTGCAATGTTGGAAGACAAAGGCTATGATGTAGTCTTCAGTAAGGGAAAGGTTTTCCTTCGACACATCACCACTAGAAAGGTGAAGCAGATTGGTCCACGAGTTAAGAACCTATATGCTATTGAGGTTCAAGATGCATGCAAAGCCTTGAGGAGCAACGAAACTAATGGAGACTTTGTGGTTGAGAGGGAGAGTACATTACCTCTCAACATGCATCCACAGGAGAAGTCTGAGACAATTGTGGAGGAGCCACGATTGGTGAAGTAGCTTCAGGAGCTTGTGGAGCAACCACAACTAGGGAAGCCAAGACGATACAGAGTAGAGGCATCCACTCATGCAGAGACCTCCAGTAGGGGGAATGTTTGAGCCAAATTGGTAGAGGGATCACATGCATCCATACCTCCAAGTAGGAGGTGGGACGATGTCGAGTGAGAGTCCCAAGAAGGCTGGAATAGGGGCAGGATCATTGAGGTACCCAACCTTATTGATTATACCTTGCTACGGGATCCCCGATGAGGAGTAGCAAGACTAGATAAGTGGGTAGAGGCAGATGTGAATGGAGCGACAGAGAGAGCAACAATGCAGGAATCCCAAGATATTGTAGAGCTAGCAGGCTGCAACAATGTGAGAGGCACAGGAGTGTTGCATCAGTGCAGGATGACATAGAGAGGTGTGAAATGGTGCGAGATGCATGGAGTGTTGCAGCAACTCAGAGGTCACAGAGGGAGCACTTGTTAGCGGTAGAGGAAGTTTCAACATCAGAGGATGTTTCTCACCCAACAGAGTGGTTAGTTGGGAGTTTTTTGTTTCTAGAGTTGCTGGTGTAACAACACATGGAAGAAGTGTTGGATGCAAAACATTCCAAAGGTTCAGGATCAAGTTTGAGTTGAATTCCTTTCTTGTTGAGAGGGAGTGTTGAAAATGTCAACAAGAAATGCTAAAAATAGAAGTGCTAAAAGTAGCACTGCTATAGATATCATTTCAAGTACCAGTGTTGGACATAGAAACAAGGAATGAAAAATGGAAGTGTTATAAATAACATTGCTAAAAATAGTAGTTCGGGATAGATTCCTATTTTAGTTAGTCCCTGAACTAAAATAGTGCAGTAAAATTCGAAATTGATCTTATGATATGTTTGTTAATTAATTAATTAAGTAGTATTGAATTAATTAGATAAGGAAATATAAGCATGAAGTCTATGTGTGGACATGCAATAGTTTCTCCATTGATTGAGGAATTTATCCATCAGTTAAAGAGATAAGGATGAGTTGTAATATTGAATTGTAATTAGTTGACTTAGTTAACTGATCCAAGTCCAGTTAGATTAATTCAAACTATTTGTTGAATTAATGTGAGTTCGGTTAGATAATGCATGCATGAATGTAACTACTACACTTCAGATAACTGAATATTCTCTCATAAATAACTCGTGCATGTTAGTTCAGACAAATACCCAATTCAGATCAGAGGAGGGACAATGTACTATCAGTTGGATGATTTTTTTCCTATATAGGAAACTCATCCATGCAGAAGGAATCATCTCCTTTAGGTTTGTGCAATTACATTTGAGCCAAGTGAGAAATGTGAGGTGGGAATTTGACACAAGTGGAAGCATTGGACCCCAAGAAAAAGTGCGGAAGGAAATAGGAGACTTGGAGGACAGATGGAAAAGTTTATGAGAAAGCTTTGATTTTTTATGAGATGCAGTTGGATTGCAGAAAGAGAAAGATAGCTTGTGAGTTGATTCTTTTTGTAATATTGAACATATTTCCACTTGTATGATAATACAGAGATTGGGGTTTTAAGCTGAGGCTTTCCCTTATTTATTTCTTTTGTGTTATGTGTGATTGATTTCTGATTCTCAGTTATATGTGTTCTCATTGATCTTGCTCATATTTGATTAAGCTTCAACAAAGTTTGTTGTAGAAGTAGATCTTGTATTTTGCTTTAGTATATTGCATAATCTAGTCATCTATAGTGGTAATTTCTACAAAGGTATGTGTAGCTTTTGTCATGCAGAGGTAGGTGTTAACTCCACACTCTACAACAAATGTTTTCTGGTGCAATTGACATAAAGGATTGCATGTAGAACTTTGGATTAAAAGGAGTGGAGCTTGATGCTACATGTCCACTATTAACCCACTTTCTGTATGAGTTACAAGAGATAAAAATAATGAGATAAGGGAGATAAAGAGTAGATACTATTGTTATTGAAATTTAATAAAAAGTATTACTATGTATTCTTCAACACAAAAAAAATAAAAAATCTTCCCTAAAATATTTTCTCCATGAACTTGATTTAAAATGAATCTCTTCCGTTGACACACCCAACTGCAAATATAAACGATGTCGATGGGCCAATTTGAGTTTAAAAAGTTCACAATTAGGTTCAATTGTAAGGTCTCCTATTTTCAGTTTAGATTTTAGTTACAA
This sequence comes from Pinus taeda, assembly GCA_000404065.3. Lineage (NCBI taxonomy): Eukaryota > Viridiplantae > Streptophyta > Pinopsida > Pinales > Pinaceae > Pinus > Pinus taeda. The sequence continues at coordinate 50,586 of APFE030747777.1, read as the reverse complement.
GTAGTGAAACAGAACTCACCAATCAATCGTGATTAATCACGAGTTAGAATCTACTCTCTCTCCAAACGATCCGATCCAAATATTTGCAATTCAAACTCACGTTGACCAAGTTTAACTCATGGTCAATGCAAGTTTGACTTGAGACTTCTCAAGTAAAGCAGATTCCTGTGATTCTGTTGTGGTAAAAACACAACACCCCCCATTATTGATGCGTCAGCTTCGAATAATGGGGACCCTTTCTATAAAATTTTTTGGCTAGGCACCTTTTGGATTTTTATTTTGATTGATTGCCCTACGCTTCTGTTAATTTTTAGTTTTCTTTCGATTCTTGTTTTGATTGCTTGGTTAGAATCGATTTTTTATAAGCTTCACATTGACGCTTGTTTCGCCTCATTTGGTCTACTGGTTCGAAAATGGCATTCAGTTGAAAATCTGATTATTTAGCTAGCCTGGGTTAAAAATGCATAAAATGTACAACATCGCATTTTGTAAATAAATTTGTCCAATAACGCATTTAGTTTAAATATAGGCTCGTAGAGTGTTTTACTAACATTTTTCATTATCCAGCCAAATAATTAAACATCGGGACTTAAGAAACTCACTACAATTTTCCAATCAAATCTTAATCTCGAAAAAACCAAACGTTCAAATGGCTGTAGTTTATTTTTATAATTTTTCATAGCTGTAGTTATAGTTTAACAACTTATCTTCATAAAAACAAAACAAAAAATGAAAATTTAAAATTAAAATTAAATTTTAAATTAATTAATATATTAAATATAATTAATTAATTAAATCAAAATTTAAAACAAACCAAAACATAATATATAAATATTTATTTAATTAAAATTAAATTTTTATTTAATTAAATTAAATTAAAATTTAATATAAAAAAATAAAATAAAAAATAATATATATATCGCATCGGGAGTTTATGCGATATCGCATCGGGAAATTTTATATGTTACAAATTAAAAACCCCGACATTCATTTCCCTCCCGATGCGAAATACCGATATGGCACACCTCCGATTTGCCGACGGCCGATATACCGATATCCACCTTCCCCGATCCGCCGATACAAAGGACATTACCGTCATGGGTTAATTCATGGTTTTATGTTATGAAGGGTTTACATGGTGAGTGGAGTGACGTAGGGGTTATGGTGAGTTATATTATGGTAGGTTAGTATTAGTTTGACGTAGGTTATGGTGTAGGTTATAACAATAATTTATATATTGCACATGGGTTAAGCAATGGCTGTATGAATAAGCTTAACATGGGTAGGTTATTATTTTATATATATATATTAGTTATGATAAGATGGGGTAATATAATTAGTTATAGTTTTAAAAATATATTATGGGTAGGTTGTATTTATAATATTAATTAGTTTATATAAATATGTAATATATATATGATATAATATGTAATATGTAATATATATTATATTAGTTTAATTAATATATATTATTTAATTAATAGTTCAGATTAATTAATTTATAACATTTAATTAATTAATTTAATTTAGATTTAAATGTTATTTAGAATTAGTTTTTAATTAAATTTAATTGGTTTATAAATAGTTAATTAGATATTCGTTAGTTAGTTTATGATTAGCAATTAAATTAGAATTAATTAGAGTCTAATTTAGGATTTAATTTTTAATTCAAATTCTGATTTTTAGCCCAGCAACAGAATTTCCAGATTTATATCAGATTTGACCCATCAACTTTGGAAGCTCATAACTTGAGTTCTACCTGGCCAAATGAGGCCCAGGACAGCTCATTGGAAAGAGAAAATCAAGGAGAACATTTTGAAAGAGGTTTCACCAACAGATTTGATCATTTATTGGACCAAAAATCAAGCAGAAGATCAGGCTACGAATTTTGAAAAACAAAATCAATTTTCTGAGTTATTGTTTTCAATTTCATTTGTCCAAAGCCTCTTCTAATTGCAGATCCATTGGCCAATGATATCCTTTACCAATCAAATCATTCCAAGCATCAATACGTAGCTTATATTTTGTTTTTAATTATTTATTTAAATAGAATTTGATTGGGTTTGATTTAATTGCCAGCAATGCTATTTTGATTTTATGGTTGCATTTTAATTTATTTTGATTTCTTTTTACAGGAAAATAGTGAAAGAAATATGGAGAAAAGGATCTCAGTCAATGAGAATGCTCCAGCAATTGAAGATTGGAATTATGAGCAAGTAAAAGGAATTCAGCAAATCTCTCTTCAAAAAACTCTCCTCTCCAAAATTCCTTCAAAAATATTATAAATAACATATTGCAGAATGGAATAAAGGGCTGCTCTCCTCTGCAATTTTAGAGCTTCTAAAAGCACTATTGTAATTGGAATTTAGAGTTGTAGGAGAGAGGAGTGAAAAATCTCAGATCTGGGAATTATTGAGGATTTTCCCTTTATATTTTGAATTATGTGTGAGGGGCAGAGTTTGCACTATTGTGGCTCTGTTTTTGAAGACAGAAACTCAAGCAATGTAAAGGGCTGTTGGAGACCAAGGACAGAGGAATGGATGCAATAAAATTGGTATTTCTAATACTATTGTTTCAAATATCAGTTTTAATGTTATGGTGATATGAATGTGTCATTTTATTAATGTTTGTGCACTATTGTTAATATGGGTAATTTGTCACAATCTTGTTATTATGTATCTCTGTTTTTAATGAATTAATTTCTCATTTCAGAGTAACTATTTACTCTGAAATCTATTTTATGAAACCAATTTATTGAATGATAATGTGTTGTGAATTATTTCCACATATCATTATTCAATTATTGGATTTATTGATTTGATAATCAATATCATTTTGTGAACTACTTCCTCAATAATGTTGGTTTATTATTTCAGTTTTAAGGTCTCAATAGAATGTGTTTTGGTAACCATAATATCAGTTAATTGGACTACTTCATTAACTTGATATTCATTATAAACAAGACATATTTAAAATCCCAATATTTTAATCATCTTGCTCTTAGTTGGGTTAGATCTATATCTGCCTGATTAAGATAGCATTTAGATTAGTTTCTTTTATTTGCATCATAGAATAAACTTGCATTTAGAGTAAAATCTATATTCTTTAAGTCCTCTCCTCAAAGAGGCAAAACTTTAGTTGTGGCTTGGCTGAGCCCAAATAAGCTTAAGGGTCATTCTTTTGCCTGATCAGCAAGAAGAAATGATCTGATGTCCCTGTCTATTGGTAGTTAAAGGTACATTATAAACCAATAGCAATAGGGAGAAGGTAACTGGACCTAGATGAACAGTCGGAGCCACCACACCAAACGGAAAAAGAGCTGCTTTTAAGGTCCGGACCGGGTGGTTATCCCCCAATGTTGTTGCAGCGATTTTCGAGGCATCAACATTTTTGGCGCTAGAAGGAGGGCCTGAGATTTTTGTCTATTGGAGTCTTTTCAATTTTAATATTTTATTTATTGTGAATGACTCCTCTTAAGCTTCCAATTTGGAGTTGTGTCCATGGACGTGCATCCTCCAATACTCCACCCGAAGTGGTAAGACTCTTGTCTCAGGTAAAGTTTAATGGTAAGGGAAATTCCTCTGCTTTCAACCATGTCTTTCAATTTCTTCAAAATATTTCAAATTACAATTTTCAAGGAATTGATGAAGGCATATTATGTAGGATTTTTACTCTCACATTTGCCGCAAAAGCCAGACGCTGGTGCAAAACTCTTCCAGTTGCTTCAATTCACAGCTGGGATCAATTTGTTACAATTTTCATTGCTAAATTTGACGACTACGATTATGAACAGGTATGTGAAGAAATTGAATATCTACGTAGGTTTAAAAATGAGTCTGTTAATGATTTTCATATTCGATTTCGTTTGAATTGTTTAAGATTTAAGGATGAAGATAAACTTACGAAAGAAGAATCATTAGATTGGTTTGAATATGTTTGTTCTCTGCCCCCCATTCCCAATCCATATGAAATAAGTTCAAGTTTTGTTTCATCCCCTTCCAACATAAATGAAAATCCCAACACGGATGTGCAAATAAATGGTGATGAAGCGATTTCACAAAGCTTTGAAAATATTTCCATGCAAAAAGACAACAACAATAGAAATTTTGGAGAAAAAGCCGCATTGAAATCTGAAAGCTACTTTGAATTAAATTTGGAAAATCAAATCGCAAATCAGCAAGTACAAGCAGCAATCAAAGCAAATAAAATGCAAACTGCTGAATTTCTCCATGATGAACAAATGCCGAAATCAGAGCAGCAAAGCGGCCTTCTTCAAGAAAGCATACGCACGCAAATGAATGATCTGCAATCTGAAATTTACAATGAGCATAATGCACAAGAGCTCTCAAACAGAGACAGTTTTAAATGCATTGTCTCAGGTTCACACTTTTCCCTTTATCCCGATATTTTCAATAATGGTAATATTTTTCCTCTTCGTATTAATGAAAGTTCAGAAATTAAAGAGGCTGATTTAAATGAGTTACCATTAAGCTTTTATCAAGATAGAGAAGCAATTAATGATCATTCTTTTGTCATTAATAAACATGATTTTGTTGTTCCTCCTTGTTTCGATATATTGGATGAGATTGAAGGGAATTGTAGAGAATATGGAGAAGTCATTTATGATAATTACTCTGGTATTGAGGATGTTGATTTCAATTTTTCTCAAGAGAATCCTCATGAGCAAAGTCAAATAACATCTGAAAATGAGGAACGCTTCAATTTAGGAATTATCCCAACTAATCCTCATTTTAGAGCAGCGAATTATCTTCATGATTTCACCATTCAAGAAAACATTCCAATTTATGATTCATATGAATATCAAACTTTCATTCCTACTCATAATCATAATTCATTTTCTAATTCACAAGTTGGAATTCAAAATTTTTCAAATTCCACAATTCTGGCCATTCCTTGTGAAAATGAAATCATTTTAAAACAATCCCAAATGTGCTGTAACATTAGTTGTACAAATAGTGATTTCATTTTAGTTTTTCTTTCACAGCTATTTTGTTTAAACTTAGATTTATTTTCTGATTTTATTTTGCAAAATTTTCACACCTTTCGCTGGCATATTGAACACCTTATTATCAAACACTCAATCGATGCATTGCCCAATTGGGAAATTCAAGTTTCATATAATAATCATCAGCATCAAAAGATATTAATATTCCAATTTATATCGATGCTAATGTTTCATCAAAAGCTTCTATTTTTTCAAAGGCAATGTCAACAAGAGAGTGTATTTTTGCAATCTGACCAGCGATTCAATTCAATTAATAAATTGCCATTTTATTTGAAAGGCTTCCATCCATTTTTCATTGACTCATTTGAAAATTGTTTGGAACTTTTTCCTTCGAGGAAAATTTTCAATGATTTAACATTTGTTCATAACACTAACAATTCTTTCCAAGCCTTTGAATTTGAAAACTCATATCCACAATTCGGCCTGTTATCTCTTCCCTTGAACATTTCCCCATCCTTAATGGAAATCCATCCAGATTTCTATGATCCAATTGGTATTCAATTGGAAAGGAAATTTCAAGAGAAAGAGATATTAATTATGTTGCTAACAATAACTGTACATTCTTATTTCAGATTTATTTTTCTTAGTTTAGTTAGATTTGTATTTTTATTACTAACATTTGAACTATACATAAACGCGGGAATAAAAATGAGAGAATGGTTACACTGGAAATATGACTATACCTAGTCATTTTCATGTATATGGTTAGAATAGGAGTAGAATTAATTTAGTTAGTTTGTTTTATGTAGTTAATTTATTTGCATTAGTTCTGTAGATTAAAAAATAAAACAAAGCAATCAGCCTTCTCATGCATGTTCAGTGGAAACATTTTCCTTATCAGAAAATTTTAATTCTTGCTTTCCTTTTTGAAATTTCTTACAGCGATATCTCTGCTCTGCCTATGTTGAATAATGTCTTGATCAAAGTCAATTAAAGTTGCACTTGGCATCAATGACCTCAAAGCCTCTTTTCTTCATTTCGAGATTTCCTTCTAAGATTTTCTTTTCTACGGTAAGAATTTGAAGATGTAAAAGCTTCATGATCCCATTGTCCCATGAAATGTATGACTGTCTATGATAAGCCTAATTCTAATTCCATCATTATTAGTCAGTCCAACCTTTCACGGTAATCATATGAAGTTCATATTATCTTCCTCAGAATTCGCTAAAAGCTGATCTTAAGGATGTCCATTTTGCCAAGTGCACACATTCAAATCTGTTTTGATATTTTTCTACAATTAAGTGACTTAATCTCATTCTAATATTTAGTTTATTATCTGATGTTGTAAAATGCATCATGATTATTTACTAAAGGCATTATTAAAAAAGTCACTATAACAATTCAGATTTTTCTCAAGATTAATTCGGAATGAGCAAGGATAATGAATCGTTTCACTTCGAAAGGGAAGCATAGTTTCATATTTATTTCTGGTAAATTTTATATTCCATGAACATGAATGATTGATTTCATTTAGGCTGATTGCACACTTAGATTTAGAATAAATAATGAGATGATTTGAAACGAAGGGAAAATTTGATAAATCGAAGGAAGGATTTGAAGATTCATAAGGTAAAATTTGCAGACAATTTCCTTCCAGGTATGTATTTGCAAGTTCGTTCTCATCTCTTATTAGTTTCTCTTTTCCTTAGTTTATTTTTGATTCGTGTTCTGTTTTATTTGCAGGTTTTCCTTTTGTTTTCAAAACTTGAAGTAAGCAGTAAATCCATTTTAAATTTGCAAACAGGTTCAGGGAAACGCAATTCTGATTTATTAGAATTCAAGCATTTTTGTAACTTTGCTTTCATTCATTAAGAAAACCCAATTGAAATTCCAACGAATATCATAAGACCATTCGCATCATAAGATTTCATCGGAAGAAGTTTTGAATATTTCGTTTGATAAATTGTTCATTAAAGACCTCCGATGTATTATCATACTCATATGCCATATTGCATTTCGCATATCGGAGCTTTCCAAGTGAAGTATACTTCCATGAATATGAATCGCCGATCTCCAAAAACAGACATTACCGATATTGCGAGACCACATAATTCCGGACCCGATATGAAATTCAAATCAAAGTCATAAAATTATCGCGTCCGTTTACTCGCAATAATGGTAAGAGCATTACTTTTAAAGGGCCGATGTCTCGGATCCGATATGTTATCAAATTTTCATCATAAGGTTATCGGGTCCACTTTTCATCGCATATCGGCGTATCGAGAATGGTTACATCTTGTGTTCAAGATTGCCTATTGCGCCGGTTGCCGATTGCCCGATTGCCGATTGTGCCGATTGCCGATTGCCGATTGTGCCGATTGCCGATTGCGCCGATTGCCGATTGCTCGATTGCCGATTGCGCCGATTGCCGATCACCGATTAGCTACCACATTCATCACACATCGGCATCGCGGGAATCATATTGTATGACATCGGGTGATTAAGATTGCCGATCGCCGATTTGCGTCATCCATTGCATCGCCGATATCGCAATCACTTTCTTGCAGTTTTATTTATGGCTGATATCTCAGATCCGATGTGTTATTAAAATCCCTTCATAAAAAGTTATCGGGTCCGCTCTTCATCACATATCGACATTGCAAAAATTATACCGTGTTACATCGGGTACCAAAAGTTTGCCAATCGCCGATATTGCAATCGCTTCGTCGCATTGTTATTTATGCTTACATCAAATCTCTGATTCTGCGATGTGCGATGCGCGATATGGGAAGTAAGGTGTCAATATTCCCCAATCCCCGATATAATATTTCTTTAACAATGCGATTGCTTCATTTCATTGCACATGTTTTTATCAGCGATTTGCCATTGCAATCTCCGATGCGATAGCTTCCAATGCATGCCTTTGAGCCATTAACATTTATTCGATATATGGCATAGCAATAAAGGTGAAGTTCTGCATATCAAATTTCAAGCATGGTGAAGAAACATGTTATGTAAATCATACGATACGGCAATATGTTATTTGAAAAGCGAGCTTGGGTAACCACTATGGTAAGAAAGCTGTTAATGACCATTTTGCAGCATATTCAAATTATTTCAATTTCTCATACATTTTAGTTTAAATATATAATTCCATAATTAAAAATGGAATTCAAGACCTCTCTATCTTCATATCTAAATTTTATTATCATAAGATTTGGTCTTGATTCCGAACTATTTATAAAATCATGGAATTCATATGAAAATTGTGATATTTTGAGAAACAGTCATTGCTGCAAATTCTCATTCTCATTTTCGATGCATTTACTTTAATTTCAATTCCCCTGAACATTAAGCATTCCATTTTTGCTGCTTGCTTTAGTTTAAATAAAACAAATAATGATTTGGGTTATAGGATTTTGGTTAGTATGACTTCTTTATGTTTTTAATGTTAATTAAAATAAGAATTCAGCTAGTTTGGAGAAATTGACACCTTTCAGGTAAGATCAAATGCAATGATCCAATGCTCTTCATGAAATCTTTCAATCTTCGACCAAATCAGATTTTCAAGATCCATACTCTTCTTTTGGCTTAATTACAAGAAGCAGTGTTAATCTTCATCGAAACAGCTACACCAGGAAGTTTCTGAATCTTTAATCTCTTTCTTTAAGCATTCCTTTTTAGAAAACGATTAAAATAATGCTTGGAAACAAGAAGATTCATATCAGACAGAAAGCATCCATGATGGCTGAATTTTATGATCGCTGTTATCTAAAAGCCCAAAGCATTCACAACTCTGCAAGGTATGTTTTTCTAAATCTCAACATAAGGGGGAATGATTACATGCTTATTTTCTTTTTCCTCATATGGTTGAGACATTGGTATAAGCGTTCTTGTTTGAGTTTATCTTGCGAAACTTGGATTTTCCTTTCCATTTTTAGAGATTTGCTTGGTTTTGATTTTTGTTTGCTGATTTCTTTTCTCATTGTAGTATAAAATTTCTTTTCCTTCGGATTTCAGTTTTGATTTTGGTGACTTTGCCGTGATTTATATGGAAGGTCTTCTTGTTACCTAACAATGGTCAGGATACAGGGGGAAAAATTGTTAATAGTCACCTATTAGCTTTTTCTTAAATCTCTTAGTAAAGTTTGATTTTCTTATTATAAAAGTAGGCATACTTAAGGAAGAGATTACCAATCAAGAGAAGTTGGCAAAGTATCATAAAATCTGAGAATTTCTTTTTCATCAAACTATAATCATTTTGAGATTTCAAAATTTTATTAGGATCTTTCAGAGTTCTATTATCAGTCAAGAAAAGTTATTTATAACCAAGTAAAGACACTTTACAGCAAAGCACCTTTAACTCTGAAATTGTCATTCTTAACTCTTAAGGAGTCAATGATTCTCCCTGTCTCAAAAGGTCTTATTTTTCTAGAGAATAATCCAGAAATATATTTAAACTTAAAAGATAAGAGGTCTCATCGTGAGCCTGCTTACCATGATCATAGGGAAAAAATAGGCTGACATTACCAACACTGCTAAATAAACCAGGGTAATGGCTTATGATTGCAAACAATTATAAGACAAGAGGTCTCATCACGAGCCAACTTGTTCAGTCCAATTTTAACCAGTGAATGGCATTGTCAACTATCTGGCCACCAAACCAGGACAATGGCTTTTAAGAGAAACAAAAATAAACATATATAAATGGATTTATCTCTAGATCAATAATTCTTAAATAGATGGGATTCTGAATCATTTATGATTAAAAGGTAACCCTGTCGAAACTACAGACATTTGCTGGCAGCAGTGGCTCTACCTGTGACAAACGAGTATATTTTAAAAGCTACGCTGTAAAGTGACCCCTGCTTTATCTTTACAACTAATTAAGGACTGATATAGAGTTTTGAAATATTTTAATGTATGAGGAATTTTAAGAGAAATTACAGTTAGATGATTATGGTTTTAGTCAGACTAATCAACCTAGTCAATCATTTCACACACAATTTTCTCTTCTTTAAATATTTTTACTTTAATTTTAGGAAAATCTCATTCATATCAAGCAGAGATAACTGGTTCTTCTCCCGCGTGTCGCCATTGTTGTGGTGAAAACACAACCCCCCCATTATTGACTTGCTCAACTAAGATAATGGGGACCCTTTCTATAAAAATTTTGGCTAAAGCGCCCTTTTTGGATTTTTATTTTAGTTGATTGCCCTACGCTTCTGTTAATTTTTAGTTTTCTTTCGATTCTTGTTTTGATTGCTTAGTTAGAATCGATTTTTTATAAGCTTCACATTGACGCTTGTTTCGCCTCATTTGGTCAACTGGTTTGAAAATGGCACTCATTTGAAAATCTGATTATTTAGCTAGCCTGGGTTAAAAATGCATAAAATGTACAACATCGCATTTTGTAAATAAATTTGTCCAATAACGCATTCAGTTTAAATATTAGCTCGTAGAGGGTTTTACTAACATTTTTCATTATCCAGCCAAATAATTAAGCATCGGGACTTAAGAAATTCACTCCAATTTTCTAATCAAATCTTAATCTCGAAAAAACCAAACGTTTAAGTGGCTGTAGTTTATTTTTATAAATTTTTCATTTATTTTCTAAATAGCTATAGTTTTATTTTTAGTTATAGTTTAAAAACTTCTGTTCATAAAAACAAAAACAAAAAATGAAATTAAATAACAATTAAATTTTTAATTAATTAAATTAATTATATATATAATAAATTAATTTAATTAAATTAAAATTTAAAACAAACCAAAATAAATTAAATATTAATTTAATTAAATTAATATATTATTAATTAAATTAAAAATTAATATAAAAAATAATAAAAAATGTTATCGGGTCGGCAGTTTCAATCGGCACACATTATGAAGAACCCCGATATCCCCTTCCTCCCGATATCCCGATCCGATATACCTCCACCTCCCGACGACCGATACCCCGATATCCTCTACCCCCGACATACCGATACGACCCTCCCCGATATGCCGATGAGATTCACCACGTGCATTTATCGTAAGTCTTTAGTATTAAGGTGACCGCATGCGTTAAAGGTTTGTATTAGTTTGAAATTTGTAAAGAAAACATTCATACGTAGGAATAAGGTTGGAGTATTTAACGTAGGGAGTATAGGTTAGTATAGTTATATATTAGTTTAAATAAGTGAGGAATAGGGTTAGTTAATATATAATATATATTAATTATTATATTAATTAATAATATGTAATATATATTATATTAGTTAAATTAATTTTTATATATTATTTTAATTAATTAGTTTAGATTAATAATTTATACATTTAATTAATTATTTAATTTAGATTTAAATATTATTTAGAATTAGTTTTTAATTAGATTTAATTCGTTTATAAATAGTTAGTTGGATTAATAAATAGGTTATTAATAAGTAGTTTAGTTTATAATTAACAATTAATTTAGAATTAATTAGAGTTCTAATTCAGGATTTAATTTTTAATTCAAAATGCTCATTTTTAGCCCAGCAACAGAATTTCCAGATTTATATCAGATTTAACCCATCAACTTTGGAAGCTCATAACTTGAGTTCTACTTGGCCAAATGAGGCCCAGGACAGCTCATTGGAAAGAGAAAATCAAGGAGAACATTTTGAAGGAGGTTTCACCAACAGATTTGATCATTTATTGGGCCAAAAATCAGGCAGAAGATCAGGCTCCGAATTTTGGAAACAAAATCAATTTTCTGAGTTATTGTTTTCCATTTCATTTGTCCAAAGCCTCTTCTAATTGCAGATCCATTGGCCAATGATATCCTTTGCCAATCAAATCATTCCAAGCATCAATACGTAGCTTATATTTTGTTTTTAATTATTTATTTAAATCGGATTTGATTGGGTTTGATTTAATTGCCAGAAATGATATTTTGATTGCATTTTAATTTATTTTGATTTCTTTTGCAGGAAAATAGTGGAAGAAATATGGAAAAAAAATCTCAATCAATGAGAAGGCTCCAGCAATTGAAGATCAGAATTAAGAGCAAGTAAAATTGGATTTAGCAGAATTCTCTTGAACAAACTCTCCTCTCTAAACATTCTTTTACGAAGACTATAAATAACAGATTGCAGAATGAAATAAGGGTTGCTCTCCTTTGCAATTTTAGAGCTTCTAAAAGCACTATTGTAATTGGAATTTAGAATTGTAGGAGGGAGGAGTGAAAAATCTCAGATCTGGGAATTATTGAGGATTTTCCCTTTGTATTTTGAATTATGTGTGAGGGGCAGAGTTTGCACTATTGTGGCTCTGGTTTTGAAGACAGAAACTCAAGCAATGTAAAGGGCTGTTGGAGACCAAGAACAGAGGAATGGATGCAATAAATTGGTATTTCTAATACTATTATTTCAGATATCAGTTTTAATTTTATGGTGATAGGAATGTCATTTTATTCATGTTTGTACACTATTGTCAATATGGGTAATTTGTCACAATCTTGTTATTATGTATCTCTGTTTTTTATGGATTAATTTCTCATTTTGGAGTAACTACTTACTCTGAAATCTTTCTTATGAAACTGATTTATTGAATGGTAATGTGTTGTGAACTATTTCCACATATCATTATTCAATTATTGGATTTATTGATTTGATAATCAATATCATTTTGTGAACTACTTCCTAAATGTTGTTGATTTATTATTTCAGTTTTAAGGTCTCAATAGAATGTGTTTTGGTAACCATAATATCAGTTAATTGAATTACTTCATTAACTTGATATTCATTATAAATAAGACATATTTAAATCTCAATATTTTAATTATCTTGCTCTTAGTTGGGTTAGATCTATATCTGCCTAATTAAGATAGGATTTAGATTAGTTTATTTTGTTCGTATCATAGAATAAGCTTGCATTTAGAGTAAAATCTATATTCTTTTAATTCCTCTCCTCAAAGAGGCAAAACTTTAGTTGTGGCTTGGCTGAGCCCAAATCAGCTTAAGGGTCATTCTCTTGCCTGATCAGCAAGAAGAAGTGATCTGATGTCCCTCTCT
>APFE030747777.1:10733-37564 GCA_000404065.3 Pinus taeda | reverse complement strand
TATAATTAATTTAATTAAATTAAAATTTAAAACAAAAAATAAAAATATAAAAAACAAATAAATGATCATATCGGTAGTTCTATTCGCATCGGGAGTTTATTCGCAACATATTTTATGGACCCCCGATATCAACACTCTCCCCGATCGCCGATACTCCATACCCCCGATCACCGATTAAACAAAAGTCTTTTATATCGCATCGCAACTAACTTGGTTATCGCATCGGGGGGCTTCTTGGTTATCGCATCGGGGGGCTTTTAAACAAGCACATCGCTTACGACCCCCGATGTCCCCTTCCTCCCGATTTGACGACGCGAAATGGCATAGTGTACTCACCTTAACTCCATTCATGGTTTTGGAAAAGGTTTATGCGTAGGGGTATTATAACTTTAGTTTAAAGGGTTTAAATATTCAAATGAGTGGAGTGACGTAAGGATAATATGGTTAGTGTTAGTATATTAGTTATGGTAATATGAGTATAGGTTAGTATAGTTTATATATTAGTTTATATATGAGTAGAATTATTACGTAGGGTAGGGTAATATATATTAAAAGTTAGTTTATATATTAATAAGTATATATAATATTATATATAATAATATGTAATATATATTAGATTATTGAAATTAATATGTATTATTTAATTAATAAATTTTAAACTAATCATATTAATTAATTTATAACAGTTAATTAATTTGATTAATTTAAATTTAAATATCATTTAGATTAATATTAATTAGTTTTTAATTAGATTTAATTTGCTTATAAATAGTTAATTAGATATTAGTTAGTTAGATTAATGATTAACAATTAAATTAGAAACTAATTTAGGATTAGATTTTTAATGCAAATTTTGAGTTTTTTTTAGCCCAGCAACAGAATTTCCAGATTTATATCAGATTTGACCCATCAACTTTGGAAGCTCATAAATTGAGTTCTACTTGGCCAAATGAGGCCCAGCACGACTCATTGGAAAGAGAAAATCAAGGAGAACATTTTGAAGGAGGTTTCACCAACATAATTGATCATTTATTGGGCCAAAAATCAGGCGGAAGATCAGGCTCCGAATTTTGGAAACAAAATCAATTTCTGAGTTATTGTTTTCAATTTCATTTGTCCAAAACCTCTTCTAATTTCAGATCCATTGGCCAATGATATCCTTTGCCAATCAAATCATTCCAAGCATCAATACATAGCTTATATTTTGTTTTTAATTATTTATTTAAATAGAATTTGATTGGGTTTGATTTAATTGCCAGAAATGATATTTTGATTGCATTTTAATTTATTTTGATTTCTTTTACAGGAAAATAGTGGAAGAAATATGGAAAAAGAATCTCAATCAATGAGAAGGCTCCAGCAATTCAAGATCAGAATTAGGAGCAAGTAAAATTGGATTTAGCAGAATTCTCTTGACCAAACTCTCCTCTCTAAACATTCTTTTACAAAGACTATAAATAACAGATTGCAGAATGGAATAGGGGCTGCTCTCCTCTGCATTTTTAGAGCTTCTAAAAGAACTATTGTAATTGGAATTTAGAGTTGTAGGAGGGAGGAGTGAAAAATCTCAGATCTGGGGATTACTGAGGATTTTCCCTTTGTATATTGAATTATGCATGAAGAATAAAGCTTGCACTATTGTGGCTCTAGTTTTTGAAGGCAGAAATTCAAGCAATGTAAAGGGCTGTTGGAGACCAAGGACAGAGAAATGGATGCAATAAATTGGTATTTTTTAATACTATTGTTTTAAATATCAGTGTCATTTTATGGTAACATGAATGTGTCATTTTATTCATGTTTGTGCATTATTGTCAATATGAGTAGTTTGTCTCAATGTTGTTATCATGCATCTCTATTCTTATGGATTAATTTCTGATTTCTGAGTAACTATTTACTCAGAAATCCGCCCTATTAGAACTGATTTATTGAATAATAATGTGTTGTGAACTATTTCCACATATCATTATTCAATTATTGGATTTATTGATTTGATAATCAATATCATTTTTTGAACTACTTACTGAATATTGTTGGTTTATTATTTTAAGTTTTAAGGTCTCAATAGAATGTGTTTTGGTAACCATAATATCAGTTAATTGAACTACTTCATTAACTTGATATTCATTATAAGCAAGACATGTTTAAATCCCAATATTTTAATTATCTTGCTCTTATTTGGGTTAGATCTATATCTGCCTAATTAAGATAGGATTTAGATTAGTTTCTTTTGCTTGCATCATACTATAAGCTTGCATTTAGAGCAAATTATACATTCTTTTAAGTCCTCTCCTCAAAGAGGCAAAACTTTATTTGTGGCTTGGCTGAACCCAAATTAGCTTAAGGGTCATTCTCTTGCCTGATCAGCAAGAAGAAGTGATCTGATGTCCCTGTCTATTGGTAGTTAAAGATACATTATAAACCAATAGCAATAGGGAGAAGGTAACTGGACCTAGATGAACAGTCGGAGCCACCACACCAAACGGAAAAGGAGCTGCTTTTAAGGTCCGGACGGGGTGGTTATCCCCCAATGTTGTTGCAGCGATTTTCGAGGCATCAACATGATCTTGAAGGCAATACAAGGGAGAGAGAGGCGGATATTGAAGAGATTGCAACCAAATTGAAGAGACTGTCATTAGAGCCAACAGCCTCTCCATCAGTAGGAGTAACTTTTGATGATGAAGTCACGTCTCTGTTATTTCTGTGCTCATTTCTAGAAAGATGGAATGGCTTAGTTATGGCCATTAGTAACTCTGTCTTTGGATCTAGTACTTTAAAATTTGATGATGTTGTCGGTGCAATCCTTAGCGAGAAAATGCGATGGAAAAGCTGCAGTGAGACATCAGGAATGCTTTGATTGCAGAGACTAGAGGAAGAAAAATGGAATGAGGAAAGAGCCCTGGATATCGCAGTAAGTCAAGAAAAGGCAGATCCAAGTCCAGATCAGGAATAGTGTGCTGGAAATGCGGGAAGAAAGGACACCTAAAGAAAGACCGCAAGTCTCAGAAGGGAAAAGAAGGAGACGTGCAACAAGAAAATAATCATGAAGCGAATGTAGCAGGTGATGTGTTGCAAGATGCTTTGATTCTTTCATTAGAAAATATTATTGATTTCTGGGTGGTAGATTCAAGGGCCTCATTCCATGCCACACCTGATAGGAAAATTTTTCATGATTATGTTCAAGGAGATTTTAGACAGGTTCGATTGGGTGATGATAAACCCTGTAAAATTATTGGAATGGGCACAGTTTTCATAAAACCGCAAAATGGAAATCAATGGCTATTGAAGTAGGTAAGGCATGTTCCAGATATGAAGAAAAATCTGATTTCAACAGGGCAGTTGCGAGGTGAAGGTTGTGTGACTACTTTTACAGATAAAACCTAGAGGGTCACTAAAGGATCCCTGGTAATTGAAAAAGAAGAAAAGGTTGGTACATTGTATTTATGAAATGGTATTACTAATTATGTTAATGCTTTAACATCTACAGAAGAAGATACAACATTGTGGCATCATAGGCTCGGGCACATGAGTGAGAAGGGGATGCATATTCTTCACTCAAGAAATTTGTTACCAAGTTTGAAGCATGTTGATTTAAAATTCTGTGAGAATTGTGTTTATGGAAAACAGAAGAAAGTTAGATTCCTCAGAGTTGGGAAAGAAAAGACGAGCGAAAAATTAGAGCTTGTGCATATAGATGTATGAGGACCTACTCAGGTATCATCTCTCGGTGGCTCTCATTATTATGTTACTTTATTGATGACGCAACCAGAAAAAACCTAGATTTATTGTATTCGAAAAAAATATAATGTATTTGATACTTTCAAGAAATGGAAAGCTTTGGTTGAAAATGAGATAGGAAAAAGGTTGAAGCGTCTCAGATCAGACAATGGAGGTGAATATTGCAGCAAAGAGTTTGACAGGTAATGTTTAGAGAATGGAATTCACATAGAGAGGACAGTTCCAGGAACGCCACAAGAAAATGGTGTGTCGGAAATGATGAACAAGACGATCATGGAGCGTGCAATGTGCATGAGATTGCATGCAAGATTGCCGTTACAATCTTGGGAAGATGTTGTAGATACTGTTGCTTATCTAATAAAAATAGGGCCTTCAAGTTCCTTGGATGGTGGTATTCCAGAGGAGGCATAGACAGGTAAAAAGGTAAACTATTCTTTTTTAAAGACTTTTGGTTGTGAAGCCTTTCTCCACATTAATAAAGAAAATAGAACAAAGCTTGAGGAAAAATCAAATAAATGTACCTTTATTCGATGTGGTGTTAATGATTTTGGTTATCGCTTTTATGATTATGAAAACCATAAAATCATTAGGAGGAGAGATGTCATATTCAATGAAAAGGTCTTGTATAAGGATCAGTTGCACGAAAAGAAACAAGAAAAAGAAAATAGAGAATACACAGTGCTTAATGAGATCACAAAAAAAGTGACGGTGCCTGAAAATCATAATGATCAACAGCCAGAACAACAACCACAACAACAACAAGCACCTCAAACACCTGAAAGTGGTGTTAGAAGATCTACCTGGATAAGTAGAACCCTTGAACGATACTCTCCTTCATTATATTATGTACTTTTGATTGATTCCGGTGAACCAGAATGTTATGAAGAAGCAATGTCGGTAGAAACCAGGAAGAAGTGGGAGCAAGCCATGAAAGAAGAGATGGACTCCTTAGCACATAACCAGACTTGGGACTTAGTCAGGTTGCCTACAGGTAAAACAACATTGCAAAATAAATGGGTTTACAAGTTGAAGGAAGAAGATGGAGGTAGAAAAAGGTATAAAGCTAGACTTGTGGTGAAAGGGTTTGCATATAAAAAGGGTATAGACTTTGATGAAATATTTTCCCCTGTTGTTAAAATGACTTCAATCAGAACTATTTTAATTCTAGTAGCAGTTGAAGATTTGTATCTTGAGAAGTTAGATGTAAAGACAACCTTTCTCCATGGGGATTTGGAGGAAGAGATATATATGCAGCAGCTACAAGGATATGAGGTAAAAGGAAAAGGGAAACTAGTGTGCAGGTTGAAGAAGAGCTTGTATGGCTTAAAACAGGCTCCAAGGCAGTGGTATCTAAAATTTGACAGGTTTATGTCTGAACAAGTTTATATTAGATGTCACTCTGATCATTGTGTTTATCTCAAAAGACAAAATTATGGTAGATATATTATATTGTTATTGTATGTAGATGACATGCTTGTTGCAGGTTCTAACATGCAGGAAATAAATGTGCTCAAAAGAAAATTGGCAAACTCATTTGCACTGAAGGATTTGGGTGTTGCAAAACAAATCCTTGGTATGAGAATAACTAGAAACAAGAAGAATCGCAAATTAACATTGTCTCAAAGTGAGTACATAGAAAAGGTGTTGAAAAGGTTTAATATACAGAATGCAAAACCAGTTAATATACCTTTAGCTAGCCATTTCAAATTAAGTAAGGAGGAGTGTCCCAAGACTCAGGAAGAAATGGCTCATATCTCTAAAGTTCCATATGCATTAGCCACTGGAAGCTTAATGTATGCAATGGTCTACACAAGGCCTGATATTGCACATGCAGTGGGAGTTGTAAGCAGGTACATGAACAATCCAGGAAAGGAACATTGGATGGTGGTGAAGTGCATTCTCAAGTATTTAAGAGGTACCACAAATCAAGCAGTATGCTTTGGTGGTTCAAACATTGCTCTACAGGGATATGTTGATGCAAATATGGCGGGTGATAGAGATAACAGGAGGAGCACAACAGGGTATGTGTTTACTGTAGGTGGAACAACTGTCAGTTGGGTCTCAAAACTACAGTGTTGTTTCACTCTCAACAATGGAAGCAGAGTATGTTGTTGCTACAGAGGCTTGTAAAGAAATGATTTGGTTACAAAGGTTTTTGGATGAATTGGGTAAGAAGCAGGAGTTGGGCAGGTTATACAGTGATAGCCAGAGTGCCATACATCTTGAAAATAACTTTGCATTTCATTCCAAGACTAAACATATACAACTAAAGTACCATTTCATACGATCAACGTTGGAAGATGGAAAGTTGAAGCTGGAAAAGATACACATTAGCCAGAATCCTGCAGATATGTTAACAAAAGTTTTAACCGGGGAGAAACTCAGAATCTTCTCAGTTTCAATTGGTCTTCAAGTATGACGAAGAAGATGAGAGACAGCTAAGTCCAAAGTGGATTCATTGTCCAGCAAATGAAGTAGCAGTGGAGTTGTTATAATTAGTCTCCAAGTGGGAGATTGTTGGGTGTGGAACCTAATTATCTTTTGTATTCAAAGGTATCACCGCATTGGACCCCGTTCATAATGGGGTGGCAAGGCCAGCTATAAAATATTCACTGCAGGGGGGTCTAGGGGGGCGGCTGCTAAGAATAGATGTAAAATTGCCTTGTAAAATGTTGTAATTTCGTAGTCAATCTTTGTTTTTCATTAGGTGGAGATTTGACTGTAGAAGTTATGTATAATTTAGGGTTTTTTTCCCTAGAAGGCAACCCCTTGCTATATATGAGGGAATTGCATTGTGTCTATGTAGATTTGTATTCTGAGTGAGGAAGAGAGAGGAGATTGACAACGAAAAAGGAATTACAACGTATCTGTTGTAAGTTGTATCTCTTCAGTTTGCTGGATAATAAAAAAAAAAAAAAGACTGGATGTTTCTCCGTGGACATAGCCCAAACTGGGTGAACCACATATATCTGTCTCTCTTGTTTATATCTTTTCTATGTTTATATTTCTACAATATTTTATGTGTTCCATTGCTCTGTAATATATAATTTTTCTAACAATTTTAAATTTCGTTAAGGGTGGGGAAGCGCAATCCAAAATAAACACTAAGAGAGAAGCACACCTAAACCTTAATTCATGGTTTTAGATCTCGTTAAGGGTGGGGAAGAGAGAGAAGCACACCCAAATCCTAATTCATGGTTTATTCATAGTTTTAAATTTTGTTAAGGGTGGGGAAGAGCAATCCAAAATAGACACCAAGAGAGCCTTAATTCACGGTTTTAGATTTCGTTAAGGGTGGGGAAGAGAATTGGAGTATACAAAGCATACTTAACAAATTTGAAAAAGAATATTGCTATATAAAATTTGGAAAAAAGTGTATTAAATTTAATATGGAAAAAAACGGAGATTATAAATATTTATAACAAACATACTTACCAATTTTGAAAAAGAATAGCAAAGTATAAAATTCAATATGAAAAAAATCAAAGATTAACCAATTTTGAAAAAGAATACTAGAGTATAAAATTCAATATGAAAAAAAATCAAAGACTATATAGATTATATATTTTACAAATATTTAAATAGGAATTTATTATTCTTTGCTATAGGAATTTATTACTTTTAGCAACTACAAACTCACTATTTTCTATTATATTGTAATATCAAATTTACTATTTTTCACAACTACAATCTAACAAGTACAAACTTATTTCTATTATATTTTAATATCAAATTTACTATTTTTCACAACTACAAACTTACTCTTTGTTACTATATTATAATATCAAATTTACCATTTTTCACAACTACAATCTAACATTTATTACTTTTAGCAACTATAAATTTACTATTTTTAATATATTTTAATATCAAATTTACTATTTTTCAGGACTGCAATCTAACAACTACAAACTTACTATTTTCTACTATATTTTAATATCAAATTTACTATTTTTCACAAGTACAATTTAATAGGAATTTATTATTTATTATTCTTTGCTATAAGAATTTATTACTTTTACCAACTACAAACTTACTTATTTTTACTATATTTTAATATCAAATTTACTATTTTTCACAACTAACTATAATCTAATATGGAATTTACTAATATACAAACTACAATCTAATTGATCTAATATGCCGTTTCATAGCAAACTTACAATTTTCTACTATATTTTAATCTCAAATTTACTATTTTTCACAATTATAATCTAATATGCAATTTACTAATATAAACTACAATCTAATTGATCTAATATTAAATTACTATTTTTTACAACTATAATTTAGTATGCAATTTACTAACATACAATTTACTGTTTACTACAACTACAATCTTTTTAATATTCAATTAAATTTCTATTTTTTAAATTTTTTAAATATTATTTTTATTAAAAAAAGTCCTTACATCTAATATGCAATTTACTAATATACCATTTAAATATACTACTATACAATTTACTAGTTTAGTACCATTGCAATCTTTACAATATAATTTACTAATATACGATTTACTAGTTTATTTCAGCTGCAATCAAATGCAATAAATTTTCTGTTTTTTAATTTTTTAAATAATTATATTTTTAAAAATATAGAAATTCCTATTTTGTATTTGTTTTTAATTTTTTAAATATTATATTTCTTATTAACAAAAAATGCAGAAAAATATATTTTCTAATAAATTGTAATTGTAAAATTTTACTTTTTAAATATTAAATTTTATATTAAAAAAGTTTGCTAAATTCCATCACAATGGTTTTTAAAATACCATTTATAATTTATTATAACATTTTTTAATATAAAAAAAATATTTTTTAAATATTAAATTTTATATAAAATTATCGAATTTTCACCCGAAGCCCATCGAAGCCAATCGATCGGGTGTATTTTCAAAATTTTATAGTCAATATGGCCGAACTTGGTAACTAAGTGCTAATTACATTAACATTAAATGACAGCAATGTGAGCAACCGAACCTACCATCTTTAGGTTGGAATTGATGACATGGCATTGAAGGATGGTCTAACTGGTGTAGGGATTTCATAAATCTAATACACAACCATCATCTAAAGCAGCGTACAACAAAAAAAATGGGTTATGATACGACCATTATATGAAAGAGGCGACCGTAGCTCTCTCGGTGTCATCAAATCTGAGAATATCATTTCATGGATCTGAATAAGATAATGGGCCACAACAAATAACATGTTAACGAGAGATTTTTCAGCGTAAATCACAAAATCTATCATTTGTTGACGCGTTTCGAATCAACTAGTGTGGTTCATCATCCGGACAAGTTGAAGAACCAGATCCAGCTTTCCATATTAAATAGCGTGAGCGGAGCCTCCAATGGCTAACTAAGCCAACGCCTAAATTGGACTAGGGACCTTACTTTTAAAATAAATATATAAATAATTTAATTTAATGGGAAGCAATTAAATTAAATTATTTATATATTTATTTTAGAGGTAAGGTCCCTAGTTCAATTTAGCCGTTGGAGGCTCTGCTCATGCTATTTAACATGCAAAGCTGGATCTAGTTCTTCAACTTGTCCTGATGATGAAACACCCTAGTTGGTTCGAAATGCCTCGACAAATGATAGATCTTGTGATTTACGCCGAAAAATCTCTCGTAAACCTGATATGGATCATAGAAGCCTCAATTCAACAATTGAATCCCTGCACAGAGAAGCCATTACATCCAAGGTTCATCATTTTGAACGGGCACGCTTGCAGGTTTCAAGGTTGAAGTCAAATCTAGCTTTTCTTAAACGATGTAGAGACTCCTCCATCATCCATGTCTTTGCCCAGATTAAGCATCGCCTTCAAACTCCTGAGAACCATCAAGTTTCCCTTAACGTGAGTTTGGCTTTAATAAGAGCAGAAATCAGCAGGGTTAGGAGATCCTTGAATTTGGTTTCTCGCTCTCTTTTTTATATATTTATTTAGAGGTGAGGTCCCTTATTATTACTAACTTCCAATTAAATTAAATTACTTATATATTTATTTTAGAGGTAAGGTCCCTAGTCCAATTTAGTCGTCGGCTTAGTTAGCCATTGGAGGCTCTCCTCAAGCTATTTAACATGCAAATCTGGATCTAGGTCTTCAACTTGTCTTGACGATGAAACACACTAGTTGGTTTGAAACGCATCGACAAATGATAGATCTTGTGATTTACACCAAAAAATCTCTTGTAAACCTGATATGGATCACAGAAGCCTCAATTCAACAATTGAATCCCTGCATGGAGAAGCCATTGCATCTAAGGTTCATCATTTTGAATGGGCACGCTTGCAGGTTTCAAGGTTGAAGTCAGATCTAACTTTTCTTAAAAGATGCAGAGACTCCTCCATCATCCTTATCTTTGCTTGGATTAAGCATCGCCTTCACACTCTCGAGAACCATCAGATTTTCCTTAAAGTAAGTTTGGCTTTAATAAGAGCGGAAATCAGCAGAGTCACGAGATCCTTGAATCTGGTTTCTCGCTCTATTTTTTATATATTTATTTAGAGGTGAGGTCCCTTATTATTACTAACTTCCAGTTAAATTAAATTATTTATATATTTATTTTAGAGGTAAGGTCCCTACTCCAATTTAGCCATTGGCCTAGTTAGTCATTGGAGGCTCTGCTCAAACTATTTAACATGCAATGTTGATCTAGTTCTTGAACTTGTCGTGACGATGAACCACACTAGTTGGTTCGAAACGCGTCGACAAATAATAGATCTTGTGATTTACGCCGAAAAGCCGAAAAATCTCTAATAAACTTCATATAGATCACATAAGCCTCAATTTAACAAAATATAACATTTGAGATGAACTTGGATGACACTGATAGAGAAGGTATCAAATAATGGGTTTAATTACATAAGGAAAGCCGTTAGAGTAGAGCTTATCATTAAAACAACATGGTAAGTCGGTGCCATTATAGGTTGAGCGCTCTCGACGTCATCCACTACTGTGACGATGGTAAGTAATAATACAGTATCTATAATAATAATGATAGGTAATAATACAATATCTATAATAATGCTAGGTAAATATAGTACTGTGGTAAGACGGTCCAGAACCTCGACTTTCCTTTCATATACAATATAATCAAATGGAGATTCAACTCTTCACCTTCGGTTCAGATATCTAATATGAAATTAACGAGAATCGAGCCCTTCACCCTCATTTGAGATGTCTAATATGAAGGTGAAGATATCTAATATTTCAGATATCATAATATGAAATTAGATGGTACTTAAAGCATTATAACCGTTAAAAGAAATAGTGAATTATTCCTAGAACAAAATGAAGAAAGCTTAAATGAAAAACATTTAGACAGATATCTAATATGAAATTAAATTTATCTAATATGAGATTCAAACTGTTCACCTTCAATTCAGATATTTAATCTGAAATTAAATGAGATTCGATCCCTTCTTTTAATCAAAGAGATATCTAATATGAAATTAAATGAGATTCAATCCTTTTTTTAACAAACCTCATTTAATATGAAATTAAATGAGATATGTAATAGACTTTCATTCCAAACAAAGAAAGTTATATAATGTTACATTTTCATTGTTCTGAAAAGCATAGCCTTTCTTTCATTCCAAAGAGAGAGTTACATTTTCATACTCGTCGGAGCATATAGAGCGAGTATATCGTCACATGATTGATCCTCAACAGGAGACGTGTAACAAGAGAAGTGCAAGAAAACATAATATAGAGGGGAACACGATCCTCAACGAGAGACGTGTAACAAGAAAAGTGCAAGAAAGCAAGAAATACAGGGGAGTTTGCAGGGATCCCCACTAAACAAGACACCATCAAACACCGTAAAAAAGGAGACCAAATCGAGGCCTTCACCTTCGGTTCAAACATCATAATATTAAATTTAATGGTACATGATCAAAAAATTAAATGGTACTTATTAGAAAACACAAAAAAACAGTCAGTCTTTAACTGATATAAAGCATTAAAAAAAAAATTCATGAAGAAATCGAACCAAGCTTAAATGACATTATAACCATAATTAAAAAAAAATATTCCATGAAGAAAACAGATAAAGCTTAAATGACATTATAAGCATAATTTAAAAAAAAAAAAAAAAATTCCGTGAAGAAAACGGATAAAGCTTAAATGATATTATAAGCATAATCCAAAAAAAAATAATTCCATGAAAAAAATGGATAAAAGTTTAAATGACATTATAAGTATGATTAAAAATAAATAAACTAGCATTTGCACCTTATGTTGCAAAGGAAACGCCGTAAGGCATATACTGGGGAAGAATAGAGACATATGAATGGACATTGTTGAAAGCAAGGGTGGATGATAATGAGTTACAACTGCAATAGTTAGTTATGTGTATTCTGAAAATGGATATTTTGTAAATAATAATAGTTTGTGGAAGAATAGCGACATGTGAATGGACATTGTTGAAAGAAATGGTGAATGTTAATGAGTTACAATTGAAAGTATTAGTTATGTGCATTTTGAATATGGATATTTTGTAACTAATAGTAGTGTGTGGAAGAATAACAACATGTGAATGGACATTGTTGAAAGCTAGGGTGGATGAGAATGAGTTATACTTGAAATTATTAGCTGTGTATTTTGAATATGGCTATTTTGTAAATAATAGTAATGTCATGTAGAGGTTATCCATTATCCATGTAGTTGTTTTTGTTTATGTGAACATGTTTTTGTACATTATTTTAAAGAGTTTTGTTTTTTGTTTTGTTTTGTTTTGGTTTTTTTTTTTTTGTCTTCCGAAATGTAATTTTTCCATATGCTACCTATTTGTGGTGTTATTCAAAAATACTAGTAGATTGTAATGGAAGAGGTGAAAAAAACAATACGACATTGTGAACAACATCATGGTTGTCGTTACATATTTGAAAATGCATGAAAAATTGTTGGAGCCATTGAAGCTTGGAGTAAAAAACTTATCCTTCACACCGTCTACTCTGAAGCAGACCTCAAGTAAGTCTTCTAGTTTTTAAGGCATCATGCTTTCAATGAGTTTAACCTTCTAAAGATTGCCTACTTCTAGACATCATAGGTTTCTTAATCAATTATAGGTAGGAAATCTGTTACAATGAGCTGAGAGTTGTTCATAAAAAGTGTTCAGATCCATGTTTTGGGTGTGTTTCTTTTCTAAGCCTTGCCAACTTACTAGTTGATGACAGTTGCAGCTCCAACACTCGATAAGTATGAAAATCAGAATTACTCCAGGAAACCAAATTGAAGTTTGTCTATTCTTCCAAGTTGAATGAAAAACTACCACTGGTGGCACCATTCTTAGAAAGTTTTGGGCTATGTTATGTAAATAGCCCTTGTCAAAACATATGTAAATTTCTAGTTGAAAATTTCCATACCTTGTGAAATTCATCAATACTGGACATTTTCACTAGTAGACTGAATGCTAGGTCGGTCTTTTGAATATTCTGTTGACATCCTCAAACTTCTAAGTATCTAAGGAATATGGTTTTATTTATCGGATACATTTGGATTTTTTGAAGAAGGTGGGTGATCAATTTCTTCTAGTATATATAATTCATCATTTTACATTTTTTGTTGACGGGCTTTGAGTACGTCTTAGTAATTTTTTATTTATGATATTTCGATATGTAAGTAGACCTGTAGTTCAAATACAATTTTGCCAAAATTTAAATTTAAGTAGGCTATTGCTTCAACCTTATGGCATTGCTAGTGTTATAAGTTAATTTTTCTACAGTTTAGCTTGGAACATGAGCCCTTGTAGAATGATAGTCTTGAACATAATCATATTCTTCCAATATATATAATTCATCATTTTACATTTTTTGCTGATGACCTTTGAGTACGTCTCAATAATTTTTTATTTATGATATTTCCGTATGTAAGTATACCTGTAGTTCAAATATAGTTTTTCCAAATTTTAAATTTAAATAGGCTACTGCTTCAAGCTTATGGCAGTGCTGGTATTCTTGTTAATTTTTCTGCAGTTTAGCTTGGAACATGAGCCCCTGTAGAATGATAGTCTTGAACATAACCATATTCTTCCAATATATATAATTCATTGTTTTACATCTTTTGTTGATGGGCTTTGAGTAGGTCTCAATAATTTTTTGTTTATGATATTTCCATATGTAAATAGACCTGTATTCATATATAATTTTGCCAAAATTTAAATTTAAATATGTTGTTGCTTCAACCTTGTGTCGTTGATGGTATTCTATGTTAATTTTCATGCAGTTTAGATTGGAACATGAGACCCTATAGAATGATAGTCTTGAACATTAGATTGGGCATAGGGAATCCAATGCTCTGTATCTGTGGCTGATAGATTATAGCTGATAGATTATCTATTGATTCACTTTCTAGTAGTTGCAATATAATTTCTATATTAGCAGATTGGAACTAATCTACATTTTTGCAGTATACCTGAGAGTGTGATTTAAAGGGTTTGTGATAATTTAGTAGGAGATAAGAATGGATCGGTACAAGCGATCACCAATCTATTGAAACAAAAACATGTAGTCAACATGCCCTTGTGGATCACATGTTGAGAGTGGTAAAATGGTTTCCAGAACTTTAGTATTACATCATTAAGTTTTCAGTAACTTTTACAATAATAAAATAGTTGTGCATTGATTGTTGTTGCATGACAACTTCGTAGACTTGTGCTACTTTAATAGGATCTAGGAATGGATGGGTGAATGAGTTGTATTGCAGCATAGTTAACTAAAGTTCGATGAGTTATGCTACAACATACTTGAATGAATGAGTTTTAATGACGTTCACATCATTAAGATTTCGCTAAATTTTACAATAATAAAATAGTTGTGCATTGATTGTTGTTGCATGACAACTTTGTATACTTGTGCTACCTTAATAGGATCTAGGGATGGATGGGTGAATGAGTTGTATTGCAGCATAGTTAACTAAAGCTCGATGAATTATGCCACAAAGTACTTGAATGAATGAATTTTAATGACGTTCACAAGACCTCATGGTCTAAGAGACCAACAAATAATTATTTTAATGATTGGTCACAAAGTGATTGTTGCATGAATTGAATGGTGACTTGAAAATGACCTTATTTCAATAAGGCATGAGTGCATCATGTGTCAAGAGTGGTAAGTTATATGTTGGCAGTAACTTTTATAGTTATAAAATAGACTTGTGCTAGTTTAATAGGGTCTAGGAATGGATGGGTGAATGAGTTGGATTACAGCATAGTTAGCTAAAGCTGGATGAGTTATGCCACAAAATACTTGAATGAATGAATGAATTTCAATGAAGTTCACAAGACCTCACGGTCTAAGGGACCAACATATAATGATCTTAATGGTTTGTCACAAAGTGATTGTTGCATGAATTGAATGGTGACTTGAAAATGACCTCATTTCAACAGGCCCGTGTGAATCATGTGTCAAGAGTAGTAAATTATATGTTGGTAGTAACTTTTACATTTATAAAATACTCATGTATTGATTGTTCTTGCATGAAAGAAAATTATGATTTAGACCAATCACATTGAAAGAATACATTACAAAAGCCAAAATGTAATCAACACTGGGTCCCTTACATTTATAAAATACTCATGGATTGATTGTTGTTGCATGAAAGAGAATTATGACTTAGACCAATCACATTGAAAGAATACTTTAAAAAAGCCAAAATGTAATCAAGACTCAGTCCCTTACATCTATAAAATACTCATGGATTGATTGTTGTTGCATGAAATAAAATTATGACTTAGACCAATCACATTGAAAGAATACTTTACAAAAGCCAAAATGTAATCAAGAATGGGTCCCTTAGTGTATTCCAGTGATGTGTTTGGAGGGTATGTGATATTTTAATGGGATCAAATTGTGTTATTTTAGTGGGTGAATGAGATGGATTGCAACATAGTTAACTAAAGCTTAGTGAGTTGTGTATGCTACAAAACACTTATGGAAATCGGTCACGAAGTGATTGTTGCATGAATTGAATGGTGACTTGAAACTGTTGTGATTGTTGCATGAATTGAATGGTGACTTGAAACTGCCTCATTTCAACAAGCCTGTGTGAACCATGTGTCAAGAGTGGTAAGTTATATTGTCAGTAACTTTTACAGTTATAAAATACTTAAAGATTGATTTCTGTTACATGAAAACAAATTATGAGAATACCTCACAAAAGCCAAAATGTAATAGTGCTAGTATTCCAGTGATGTGTTTGGAGGGTTTGTGCTATTTGAAAATGATGTACTATAAAATTTGGGTGAATAATTTTAGAAAAAAATGGAAATTTGGGAACCTTCTTTTTGGAAAAAGCATGGAAAATTAGCCCAAAAGAATACCTCACAAATGCCACATTGAAAGAATGCCTCACAAAAGCCAAAATGTAATAGTGCTAGTATTCTAGTGATGCGTTTGGAGGGTTTGTGCTATTTTATAATGGTGTACTATAAACTTTGGGTGAATAATTTTAGAAAAAAATGGAAATTGGTGAACTTTTTTTTCGAAAAAGCATGGAAAATCAGCCCACTACGAATATTAGCCCGTAAATACCCACATTTTATTACTACCCAATTAAAAAAATAAATAAATCAAATACATTACTTAGAACATATTTACTTTACACTCCAACCCATTTAAAAACAAACACAATACTTTCATTTGAGAATGTATTGTATGTCCACTTCATATTCCCTTAAAAAAAACTTACTTCGAAAGGCTCCAACCCATTTAAAAACAAACACAATACTTTCATTTTGAGAAAGTATCATATGTCCACTTCATATTCCCTTAAAAAAAACTTACTTAGAAAGGTATCCATTATGTAATAATGTTGAAACACTCAATGTCGTGGCATCTTTATTTCCCAACCATTCATGCACGAATATGAATTCCTATGATACATAGATCCAACATTGAAATGTCCAAAACCTAGGACAAGGCCCATCTAAATATTATTTATTTAGGCATCTCTATCATTGTTCTCTTATTAGTCAATCTGATTCTTTCTAATAGTGGCATTTTCGCTGCATCTATTAGACTTATATTTGTAACCTTCTTTAGTGTTTTGATGAATACCAATTTCTCGCCCAATGCAATGTCAACAAACCATATCAAGTCGATCCGTGTAGGTAATGTAACGTTCTCTGTTTGAGGCAATCAAACATTCATAAATAACCTAACAACAAAGGGTCGATACACAATATGATATGACTCTAGGGAATAAAAAGTACAGAGATTCAATAACCTATTAAATTGTTTAAGCTTTAACTTTATTTTGTTGTCCAGATTAGTCCTCTGGCCTGACCCAGGTAGTTTTGACAGCCTCATAATATCTCTGGTTCCAAATTGTCTCTCAACAATGTCTGATAACTGTTAGCATAAACTATAAAGCAGAATTTCTGAGGTAGTTTCGGCAGCTTGATAATAGCTCTAGTTCCAAATTGTCTCTCAACAATGTCTCATAACTATTAGCATAAACTATAAAGCGACTGGCTCAGAATTTCTGAGAGTGTTCGAATGACTCTTATAATTTTTTTTAAAGAAAGAAACCATAAAAGAGAAACATGTAAAGAAAAAGTTAAAAAAATGCATAACATGTGCTTAGACTAGCTTCTTCGTGAATTTAAAATATGTATATAAAGAAATACAAAGAAAACATCATTTAAAATATATATATAAAGAAATCCAGAGAAGACATTCATTCACTTGGTTGATACGCAACTGAGGAATGAAATGATTCCTTTAGGAATAAAATAATCCTTTTAATAAGATTATATGTGCTTAAGGTTTGCACAAAAATTATATTTTCACGCAAATTATATGAAAATAGGGTGAAAATAGGGTTTTGACTCGTAGATGAAAACATTCATTCACTTGGTTGAAAAGCAACAAAGGAATGACATGATTGCTTTAGGAATAAAATAATCCTTTTAATAAGATTATATGTGCTTAAGATTTGCACAAAAAAATATATTTTCACACAATAGGGTTTTGACTCTTAGATAATTTGTCCCATTATCATACACTGGTTGTGAAATGCAAGGTAACCCTAATTGACTCGTAGATAATTTGTCCCATTATCATACACTGGTTGTGAAATGCAAGGTAATAAACAAAATTACATAGTAAAAAAAAAATGAAGATAGTTAACCGGGATCACAATCCAACCGTGGAACCCAATCTTGTACTTCCATGAATAACAAACACCCTAATGCTTTCATTACAGATAAAAAAGGGTAATTAAAAACTACTCAGAAAACATCACTAGTTTAAAACCCTTAGAAGGGTTAGATCCCATTCATAATTAGTATCGCAACAAAGATTAATTTAACATGAAAACCTGAACCTTCGAGGAAGATCATCGAAAAAAATAATCTCACCAGGTAGAGTCCATCCACATCAAATTTGTAATGACAAAAGAAACTGTGATTAGTCAAATAATCATTTAAAATAATAAAAATGAGTCAATTAACATCGCATTATAAAAGGTAGAGGTGGGATTTTTCACTTGTATAATGCTCGAGAGGAGCCTTTCGTAAATCCTGCGAGACAATTAAGGAAGGGAAGACCTCAGTATATTCTTTAAATTAAATAACATGTATATTCCATGGGATTCTAACCCATAGCCGATTTTCACTGATTATCTACCCCTGTGGCGGTGAGTTTACAACCCCGCCGTAGTTAAAGAAAAGCGTCTGTGCAAAATATAACAAACCACTTCAGGGTTTGGCTCAAATCACAAAAAGCGCATAAATCAGAGTTTTAAAAAAAAATACAGTACAGGAGGGATTTGTAACCTTACCTTGAAGGACCATCATTATTACCGTGCAAATTCTCAGGGAGCAAGCATCCAGTTCTAGAACCCAATTTACAGGAGCTTCAATGCGTCAGGTAAGGGTGGGCAAGAGTGTGACAGAACCCAATTTACAGGAGCTTCAATGCATCAGGTAAGCGTGGGCTAGAGTGTGACTAGGCCTAATTATGAGTTCTGAGTTAGGCTTAAAACAAGAAAACTAGGTTTAGCATTAAAAAAAGAGGGGCCTTCAGAGACAGAATCAAAGTGGAGAAAAGATATAAATGTGGAATTATTCATACCTGGCGGCTGCAACCCATGGTGTAGCAGGTATGGCAGGTAGGAGATTGCAGAGCTCGTTGGCAGAGGGAAACATGCAAATGAGAGTTGCGTTGGGGGTAGAGATTTGGTATTGACCTCAACCGAACCCAACCGAACCCATTAATCAGATGACCATTCGATTAAACCCTAGGAATAGTTAACGACGATTTCCTGACAGTTGGCACCTAAACCATCGAGGACAGGACATACTGTTGTTCTCCAGAGAATGCTAGACAGAAGGTTCCAGAAATGTGACTCACAATAGATTTGCTGCTACTATATCATCGTTGGGCAAGATGAATCTATAGCAAATTACAGCCGATGGGCAAGATGAATCTATAGCCAGTTACAACCCGAGGCGGTATATTAAGAAACCAACCTTCAACAAATTTCTTGTTGTCACAACCGCTAGCCGGTCACAACTACTAGATGTCGACCTATCTCAAATCGACGGATAAGTGTAATTCAATCGTCTAACAAAACATCCAACGGTGTATAGTAAGGACAGGTGTGCAGCGGGGGAGTTTTTCTCAGAGTGAAACGCCTTATGGCGTGATAAGAACAAAAACAAGCTATTTTATAATTTTGTGGGATCGGAAATTATATAGTGGTATTATATAGTAAATTGAGCTAATAGATATATAAAAGTTATACCAGTGAAATCATCAAAGCACGACTAAGAATAAGGAAGGAATTCCTTAACATACGACAAATTTAAGTTGAGGACTGAGATCTAAATCATAACCGAATAACCAAGAAGACTGCTAGAATCTCTTAGAGGGAAATGGTAGCCTAGGTAAGGTTGCTAGAACACATCAGCCTCACATAAAGAGAGCAACCATGAACATGTAAATATTTTCTTTTACAGATTGTCCTTACACCTGATAGGAAAGTAAAATAGTGGTGAATAATGACACACATAAAATGATCGGCGAATTAATTTTCCTTAATATAGAACTTGAAAATTGTTCGCAAGATGCAATAAAATATTTATAAGCAGGAATCAAGAAAAAAATTAATTTCAATCCCATGAATATAACAGATTTTAAAGATGCTAATATTGTATTTTCTACTATAGGAGCATATACACAACTTGATAGCATGCACAAAAAGGAAAAATGCTAACATGAATTTTTACATACACCAGTTAGGCATTAGCGATTTCAACAATAACTGTTTAAACCATTTGACTGTTTGAATGTAAGCAAAATATATATATAACAATTTTGGAAGTTGTACACTAAATTTGGGTAAACAAATGGTACATAAATTAAAATTCATGAGGATTCAGTTAGTCAATGTCCAAATTAAATAGTAGGCTTACGCTCCCACGACTTTGTGATATTAACCAGATTTAGAGAAAAACCAAACAAGCAAAAGAGAGGGTTTTATTTTACTTGCAGATATAACTCTCGGAGGGAGAATTCCAAGACCAAATTTCTCTCCGAAAGTAAACCATGAGGGGTAATATTAAAACCCCTATTTCTTCTCAACTAACTTTACTAAAAATAATCTCAAATCCCGACTATAAAAACTTAATCGAACTAGATCAAGGAAGTGGACACAGAGCGCATCACAGAGATGTGCTAGCTATGATTGTCATAGACCAAAAGTGTAAGGATATCACGGTTGAGCGAATACTTGTTCAATCAGAGAGGAGAGAATATAAACCCATAAAGGAGAAGAGTTTTCATAAAAATGAAAGCAGTAAGAAAGGGCAGGGGGGTGAGAGCGTATAAGAATATACTTTTGAAGTCTTCAAATTCAAAATCGTAAGCCATCCCATCGCCCTGACCTTTAGTTTCTAGAGAAGAAAAGAGAAGAATCAACACTAAGAATTTACGGAATAAATTAATTTAAAACATAAATTAAATTTAATGAATATACTTGCGAAAACAGGAGCACCGAAAAGGGACAAAACGGGTAATGCTTCTTCAGAAATTGAGGCTGAATGCA
This sequence comes from Pinus taeda, assembly GCA_000404065.3. Lineage (NCBI taxonomy): Eukaryota > Viridiplantae > Streptophyta > Pinopsida > Pinales > Pinaceae > Pinus > Pinus taeda. Next base: position 16,772 of record APFE030747777.1, on the reverse strand, counting down.
ACTGTTAACAAAAACACTCTGATGAATCAGTCAATCGCAAAATTTGTATCTAGCTCAAACCACCAGTAGTTAATGAAGAATAACATGTTCAAAAAATTTCAATCTATAGATAAATAAACACGATAATACCTGATTGTACCCAACAGGTGGGGATATTGACCAGAGAAATGAAGTTAGTGCAAGGATTACCCAATAACACATCTGTCCACAACGCTCACAATGAAAACCAAGGAAGAATCGAAACTCTGATACATAAAAAAAATTAATATATATATATATATATATATAATATAATATATAATATATATATATATATATATATCTATATATATATATATCTATATATATATATTTATATATATTATAGTATATATATATTTTCTACCTCATATTTATGAAGCAGAATACTCACAAAGGGATTGTGTCGGTTGAACCAGGCGAAATGAAAACTCCTCGAAGGAGCAGCAGAACCCAGAGAAAGAATGTCGACAGGTTTTGAAGTGGGGTGAATGTCAACAGGTTTTGAAGTGGGGTTACTTCATAGAGATAAGCTCCAACAGTTGTGCCAAGAAACTCTATCTTCCTGCGCGAATGCCATAACATAAAATGTCTGTTCTGTTTCCATTCCGCCGGTGTCTCTTCCTTTGCCATTGATCTAACGCTTGAAATTTGTTTAATAGTCTAACATTTAATTGTGTGTGCAAAAAATAACAGTAGACAATGAGAAATGAGGAAAAGTTGATTTCAGAAGGAAAACGCAGAAGCAGAATACTCACAAAGGAAATTGTGTCGTTGAACTAGGGAAATAAAACTCCTCGAAGGGTAGCAGAACCCAGAAAAGAAGTCATAGGTTTGAATGGGGTTACTTCATAGAGATAAGCTCCAATAGTTGCCCCAAGAAACTCTATCTTCCTGCGCGAATGTCATAACATAAAATGCATGTTCCGTTTACATTCTGTGTCTTTTCTCTTGCCATTGATCTAAAGCTTGAAATTTGTTTAATCGTCTAACATCTAATCGTGTGGTGCACAAAATTACAGGTAGACAATGAGGAAATGAGGAAAGTTGATTTCAGAAAGAAACGCCATAAGGCATAATAACGAATATATTCGATACTTTTTGTGATTTATAAACCTGGCATGAAGATTCTGCTTAGTTTATGACCAGCTTGCTCTCGAATGATATAACAATGAGCTGGCAAACAATTTGTTATCATATATGCTTTATTATTTTACTGTTACTTTACGAGTAATTGTTTAGGAAAGTTTACACTTATATTATTTGAGGATTTTATGAATGAGGTCTTTCCATTGAAAGTTTTAGGTAAAGTATTTTTATTTCTACAAGATATGACTCTACACAGCATGCTGATATCGAAATTACATATGTAATTGTGGGAAATCACATATGCAATTGCAATTAGAAATCTCCATTCATAGATTCATAGTTTAGACTTGTAGCCTTCTTACCGGGCTGTGTAGTTTATGTCTTTTAATTTAATTTTCCCTCTTTATTGCATTTAATTTAATTTTAATATGCATAAGGACCTGTGCTAATACAGTCTCATATATTTATTATAGGCTAAATCAGAAATGAAAATATGATCTCTAATTTCAAAATCATTGAGATACTGCTAAAATCCACATTTGTATTTGCATTTGTAGATATTATCCCACTTAATACAAATGCAGCTGGTAATCTGGTTACTTAGCCAAAAATGCTGGTACCAAACCTCACTCCATTAGACATTTGTGTTATTGAGATAGAATTCTATGTTGCAACTGTTGCACAAAGAGTATATTAGAAAGCATGGAGGAAATATGTCCTAAAGCTATTTAGGCTTTGCCATTTTCTCTTTCCAACTCATAGATTACCATCGCTAGATACTAATTTGCACAGTGAAATATGTTGAAATATGTTAAGACATCCCATTGATATATGACATTCTATTCCAACTTATGTACAACTATCGCTAGAATTTCTTATTGAATATTGATTAGCTTATTTATGCAAGGTTATATATATATATATTGAATATCCATTTGTATAGGTGCTTATTTTGGACTCTTTGTTACTATTGATTAAATATGCTATATTTCTGATTGATATATAACAATTTATCTCTCAAGGGTTATGCCACTCTATTTTCAAACTAGTAGGATAGTTCACCCTAACACTCCCTTCTTTTGTGTCTAAAAGATTCTCCCATATTAACTTATAATATGTGAATTTGATTATAATTATTATTTCTCAATATATGTTAATGATGTGTAGAATAAAAATGACTAAACTAAATTATTCATTGTAATATTTCTTTTAGCCATATTGTAATCTTATTCTTAACTAGCATTAAAATTATGAGTAGCAATAATGTTATTTATTAGATACTAATGGAATGGAGCAAATATGATGTGAAACTTTTTAGGATTTGGGATTTTCCCTTTTCTAGGTCACATTCATCTATGGATTTTTGAGCTTCATCTATGGATATTGATTTGCACAAATACTTACTCTAAACCTTTATTACCAACAATGATAAATGATAATAGACATCATTGAATACTATTTTACATAGGATTTTATTTTGATTTTTTGTTACCATGAGTGAAATATGTTAACAAATCTCATTGATATATCTCATTGTATCTTGGGCTAACTAAAATTACCACTTAATTTTGTTAATAGAATTTATTAAATATGAATTTGCCTCACTTCTTATTTGCTTCTTTGTTACTAGTGATGAATTATGTTAATAAATCTTATTGATATATAGCATTATATCCCTAAAGTTTTATATGACACTATCTTGAAACTAGAAGGATAACTCACCCTCTTTGGCTTCTTTTGTCTCTAAACATTCTCCATATTAAAGTATAAACGTGAATTTGATTAAAATTGATATTCTCAATGTTAAGGATCTCTCTCATGATTTTTTTTGTATTTGTGATATTTGTCTTATCCATATCACCTATTTTTTGTTAGATAATATTTCTTGTTATAGTTGTGGTTTAGCTATCCTTTCAAATTGTCATTGAATATCTTTTATTATTCCCCTTGGAGTATATGTTCTTTGACTCCAAGGATTTTAACTTATAGATGGTTGTGGTTGTGAGATATTTTCAAAGATCAATGTCTTCATATATAGGTTGAGTTTAAGATGTTTAAGTATTTGTAGGAGATGATAAATTTAAGACTAATGATTTGCAACTTGTTGAATGTAAAAGCAATATTAGTTTGAATTGTAGATTTATTGTGAAGTTAAATATGTTTGTGAATATTTTAGTTGTATATTTGGAATGCATATTTTAGTGATATATTTGAGTTAGTTATGAATTATTTTGAATTTAAAAAATAAAATAATTTGAGCTTTTAAAGCTATTGTTTTTTGTAAAGAAATCATTTTGAGAAATCTTATTTACCAAGTTCAAGGTATAGATGAGTTCATGGAAAATTTTGCTATAATAATAATTTTCTTTTTTCTTTTTTCTTTTTTATTTTTCTCTCACTCAATAGATGGTAATGTTTAGTTAGTGGAATGCATTATTTAGAATTTAGTTGTATATTAACAACTAACTTATCATACCACTCATGTGATTGATTTATAGGACCCATATTAATGTAAAAGAGTATATAGTGGATTTTGTAGTTGAGATTAATAAACTAAATCTTGACTTAGATTAAGATTTATTTATTTGAAGAAGGTATACTACCATTTGCACTTGTTAGTGTGGTGAGATAAACATGTGGTGATAAGGGTGTCTTTGGGAGGGACATTCCATGTTGAGGGTGTGAGAGTGATATTGATAAAAAATAAAAATTTAAATTATTATAACATTTTAATTAACTTATAATCTTTAATTCATAAATATGTATTTTAAAATATTTCAAGTAATTGTAAAAATAATTATTTTTTATTAAATATAAATTATATTTTATAACATATCATAAATTTAACAATATTAAAAATGTATAATTAAAATAAATATTTGCATGTCATATATTTTAATTATACACTTTTGTTTAATTATACACTTGTGTCCGAACATACCTATACAATTCACCATTCTGAATGATGTCCGAGTTAGTCGATTAAAAACGTGGTTCAGGCTCTGCATTGATTAAACACTTGGGTCGTAACAGGGTCCCACTGTACACGTGAGATAAAAATACACCAATATACCGTACCAACCCATCGCACGAAACCAGATGCCGTAACCATGGCATGAAATGGCTATGGTCATACATAAAAGGGCGTACTATAAGGCATTAAAATCCATATAGCATGGAATTTATGGCTTGCCATTGCATTACATTCATATGCAGTACTCCTTGAAGTTCGTGAGATAAAGTCGAGGGTCACCGTACACTAACTCATATGTGGCCTTTTCCATTTGCATCTGTGCATGTGTTGCTTTGTTCTCAGCCGGTTGTTCTCGAAATGTTCCCTCCTTGAGCTTAAGAAAGAAAAAAAGTCTGAAAACGTATCTGAATGAACCACAGAGATGACTGCCTTTCAATTATGATGTCTATATGGGGTCACAAATGGTAACACCAGTACAATACCAGTGTTGTGAAATTATTGAAAAATAAGAGCCTAATTAATAAATGACTAAAAAAACTCAAAAAATATTTCAAACAATAAAAAAATTATTTATATAAAATTAACGTTTAAACAAAGATTTGTAATTTTTTCTCAAATAATTATGAATAATTAAATACTCAAATCAAAGCCTAGTTAACTTCGTTTATATCTTTCCAATTTGTAAAATATTTTTAAATCTATAATCGCAAATCAATTTTATCATTACGATAATGATTTCTTCGAGACTCATGAGTTTGTGTCATAATCCATGCCATATTTTAAATGCAATCAAAATTTAGAGCATGGATTGTGGACCAATAAAAAATGTTGTCCATATGGTCGTTTGCCTATACGATCTGCCACCCTTTCGGGAGCAAATAAATTATGTGGATTATGATTTGATGGTTGGTTGTACTAAAGCAAGATTATATTGTCCTGTTCGCCATGAAACAAATAGTTTCACTTTGAATTATTGGATTATGATTTAATGGTTGGTGGTACTAAAGCAAGATTATATGGTCTCCGTTGTCCATGAAAAAAATAATTTGAACTTGAATTATTGGTGGGTAGATTAAAAATTAAAATGCATTTTATAATTTAGATTATGAAGAAAACATTTATTTTTTAATTAATTTTAATTTTTTATTTTATTGGTTGAAATCTTTGAAATCTTACTTTATAATCATGATATTCAAGTATACCTATAAGTTTAGGAGTAGTCTAACAAGGCGGAGGAATAGTCCGGTTTCCGTCATTGCTTGGAAAAATGTCTGTTTTCGGCCAACTGCAATTCCGCCCTCAACCACCTTTCGCGAACATGCCACCGTTCCACCCACCACTGTGGAACATTAAATTGTCTGACAGATTTCTGAGCGCAGGTATGGAAATTCTAAGTGCGGGTATTTCAATTCGAATTTGCCCGAAACGAATTCCCATTTTGCTCATTTCAATTCGAATTTTCTGTTGGGTTGTGTTATATTCTTTCCACGACTAACCTACGTAGTGAATCGGGGGGTTAGAGGGGGGGCGGAGCCCCCCCTTCGGCATGTATAAATTTGTATTGTAACATTGAAAGAAACATAATGAAAAATCAAGCTGGTAGTCCCGGTTTTGGGATCCAGTGGGAAATCTCTATGTATATGTGTTTTATGTGTTATGCTCTCGCATTTTTATTTTTCTTGTTATTTAGAATTCGTATGCAAGTAATTTCTGTACAGGGTTAAAACCTACATTTGGTATCAGAGTTGTTTTGGCTTCAAGGGGATGCCTTTGTTGCTGAGGAGTTTTGCTCGGGCCTGTGGTAGACCCTGTTCAGTGGGAGATCTGCGAGATCGATTCTGGTGGTGAAAGAAGATGGCGAGCAGCGGAAAGATAGAGATTGAGAAGTTCAATGGTCAGAGTTTTGAGTTGTGGAAACTCAAGATGGAGGATCTGTTGGTGGATAAAGATCAAGGGAT
>APFE030747758.1:7489-39327 GCA_000404065.3 Pinus taeda | reverse complement strand
ACAGTTCAGAGGCATGTAGCCATCACATCTCTTCTTAGAGATAAGCTACCATCGCCCTAGCTAGTTTGTTTCTATTTCTGATTGTAAGCATGTTTCAGTATTTTCCATTAATGAAATGAAGTATTATTTCCGCTGCATCTTTGTGTATTGAGTTATCTCTGTAATTTGTTGCGTTCCTGTTTAAATCCGGATCAACTGTGGCCAACACCAAGATCTAGAAGATTGAGCCTGAAGATCCAGAGGAGGGGGGACATCTCTTCCACCGATAGATGTGGGTTAAGGGTTATCCATTATAGTTCATTGTCGATAGCGGGAGCCAAAAGAACCTCATTTCAATAGAGGTCATGAAGTGGTTGTGCCTACCGACTATAGAGAATATGCATTTATACACCATTGGGTGGTTTCACCAAGCACGACATCTCCACGTGAGCCAACAGTGTCTCCTTCCCTACAACATCAAGCCCTTCACAGATAAGGTAGTATGTGATGTTGCTCCTCTTGTAGTTTTTGATGTATTATTAGGACAACCATACTTATGGAAGTCGCATGTTGTATATGAGTCTAGACCTCGTTATATTATTATTACTTTGGGTAAAATTTATATAGGATACCAAAGCTAGCCCCACCTACCATCATCTCTTTGATCTCTATTAATAAATGTAGTAAGATCATCTCTTGGATTAGGAAATTTGTTTTCTTTCTAATTTACTCTCTAAGTAAGGGGAAGATCACAATCACATCCATGGCCCCCGGGAAGGGTTCCTCCACGCAACAGAAGCAAGTGGATATGGTCATAGAAGAATATAGGGGCATCTTCTCCTCACCCACAGGGGTACCCTTACACTGTCAGGTCAAGCATTCAATTAATCTGACTCCTAGACCACCTCTACCCAATGGGACAATATATTGTCGCTCTATTCTAGAAAATGAAGAGATCAAGTGACAAATCCAGGAGTTTCTACAAAAAGGGCACATCTGACCAAGTTCCTCCCCTTGTGGGAGCCTAATTATACTTATACAGAAGAATGGTGGGACCTAGAGGCTCTACATTGATTATTGGGTACTAAACAAAATCATTGTCAGGAACAGGTATCGAATCCCATGGATTGATGACCTTCTGGACCAACTCAAGGGGGCCAATTATTTTAGAAATATTGATCTAAAGTTTAGTTATCACCAGGTTACAATAGAGCCCATAGATGTATGGAAGACTGCCTTCAAATCCAAGGAAGGCCTTTCTGAATGGTTGGTTATGCCCTTCGGGTTGATAAATTCCCCTACTAATTTTATGAGAATATTGAATGACATCTTACGACCCTTTACCAAATCATTCGTGGTTGTTTATCTAGACGAAATCCTCATCTTCAAGAAGAGTTGGCAAGAACACTTGCAACACATTCGATAAGTCCTTCAAACCCTTCAACACCACAAAATATGTGCCAACATGGATAAATGCACCTTTGGCATGTGTCATGTTCAATATATGAGTTACATCATAGATGAGTGTGATGTGAATTTGGATCAGACCAAGATCCAATTCATTTGGGATTGGTCAGCATTGACAACTCTAATAACGCTTTACAAATTTTTGGGTCATGTAAATTTTTATCAGAGGTTCATGTTGGGATTCTCCCATATCACTTGGTCCTTGAGATGGATTATTAAGGGTGGGGTGAAAAAAGAGTTTTCCTAGTCTGATTCCCAACAGGGGGCGTTCATTGAGTTGAAGCACCATCTCTGCTATGCACCGGTACTCAAACTACCATACATGCAACAATAATTTGAAATTGAGATAAGCACCTCCAACTATGATATTGGTGCGATCCTCATCCAGCATGGGCATCCAATGGCCTATCATAGTGAGAAACTTTCTGATAGAATTCGAAAGTACCCCACCTATGTTAAAGATATGTATTCCATCGTGTAGGCTTGTGAGCAATGAAGGAATTACATTTTGGGGAAGGATATGGTCATCCACACCGATCACCGACCTATTTAGTTTATACAAGTACAAGGGAAGTTGCAAAATGATTGCCATCATAATTGGTCTACATATCTACAACAATTCCACTTGAACATTTTATACAAAAAGGGAAGCACCAATCATGTTGCAGATTATCTCACCCGGCCCCCAGTTGCAACACTAGTTACTGTTCTCAACTCTTACAATCACAAGACCTTTGGATGGTTGCAACTATACAAAAATTATCCAAAGTTCACCTCCACATACTAAATGCTAGTAGATGGAAATAAATTTCCTAATTTCCACCTCCATGATGCATTATTATGCTACGTGGGCCACCTTTAAGTGAGTGTTCTAAGAAAATTTTGGAAGTGCACTACAATTGGGTCATAGGACACTTTGATGTGGAGAAAACTATGGTTGTACTACAAAAGTACTTTTATTGGGGAAAAATATAACTGGATGTTAGGAAATAGAACAGATCTTGCACTGTCTATGTCATCGCCAAGCTAACCATCAAGAAGAAAGGTATGTACTCTCTTCTACCTACTCCCAGCCAACTGTGGGAATCCATCTCCATGGACTATATGTATGGCCTCTATTCTACCAAGCATGGTAATGACTGTGTATTTGTGGTCATGGAAATTTTTTCTAAGATGGCTATATTGGCAACATGTAGGACGTGTTCACAGTAGAGGACACTGCCAACTCTTATTTGAACAAGTGTGGGTATAGTTTGGGATCTCACAGACCATTATATCAGATCATGATAGTATATTCCTCAGCACATTCTGGACAAGCCTCTGGACACTTTTAGACACCAAGCTCACCAAGTCGATTGCCTACCATCCCAAGCTGATGGCCAGACGAAGGTCTTCAATAGGATGATAGTTCACATACTCAACATGTACAACTCCAAGAATTCATGAACTTGGGATGAGATTCTTGCCTATGTGTAGCATAGTTATAATAAAGCTCTCCATAGCTCGACTGGTCGTAGTCCCTTTGAAGTGGGTCTAGGATTTCAACCATTATGTATGATTAATGTTGCCAAGCCTCACACGACTACACAAACAAAATCCACACATGTATTTTCCTTTCTGATAAAGTGACCAAATTTCTTGAACACATCCAACACATCCACTAATAGGTTCACAAGATCTTAGAGAAGTCAAATGCCAAGTACAAGAAATGACATGATAAACATCGGGTGCCACAAAAGTTTCATGAGAGTGACAAAGTTTGGTTGCATTTACAGAAAGAACATATTACTGGAGCCTATCGAAAGCTCAAACCACTTCGATATAGTCCTTACGCCATTACCAAGGCTATGTGAAACAATGCTTTTGAGCTTAGCATTCCCCCATTCCTTGCCATGCACCCAATGTTCAATGTGGATTGCCTTCAACCATAATTCCCACCATTACTAGACACATCAAGCATTGCCTAACAGCTCACACCAACAGAGTTAAACTACATGGAACAAGCCAAAATTGATCAGATTATGGACACAGAGATCAAGAACACTTGCCAATAGAAGATCCATCTATATCAGATTGTCAAAGTTAGCTAACTCCTCCAATAAGGAAAGTGGCTCACTAGGGACCAAGTTCAGTAGCAGTTTCCCCATCTCATGGAGGCACTTAAGGCAATGGGGAGCCGATCTATAGCTGAATTTTATTTTTGTTGTGCTAATTTCAACTTCATATTTATAAAAATATGCTTGTCTTTTGCTTCATGTGCAGGGTTCTCTTACACTGTTTGTGAATCAAAACAGGTAAATTTAATGTTAATTTTTATGTGAAATCATGAGCATAATAACATGAAAGTAAAGTTCTAAACAATAGAAAGCAAATTAACAACAAACCATCAATAAAAGCACTTAACACATTGTTTTGATAAAGGATTTCACCCCTCCTGGGATACATCTCCTTGGTCTAGTCTCCATGGCTTGGGCCTATGTATTTTCTCAAAATGGAAAAAAGTACACTTTACGATGCTCTACAGCTCTTGAAATATATTTCAATGGACTCAAACCATCCCAAAACCCCTGAGATGACTCTCCAAACTCTGTAAATGGACCACAACTATTATGGGTTTGACCTCGTCCCTGGTGGCCCTAGGCTTCATTAAACTTCAATGTGGAAAAATGGCATAAATTGCTGCCCCATTGCCTCTGAAACCTACTATGTTGTGTTCATAATGTTGAAATTATCTAGGAACACATTTTTTTGAGCTTAATTTGGTCGAAAAATGAAGAATTTATGACCTCTCCTAGTTTCTCCACTATTCGCTCCACAAATTGCACCAAATCCGGCATGATCCTACAATTTCGCCCCATTTTCCACTTACAGAGAGATAAATTGCCCAAATTTTGAGTGAATTTTTAGGAAAGTTAGTTGGCCCAATAAATCTCACCAAAAGTTAAACTTAACTATTAGCAGTTAATAATTTTTCGGTCACATGTGGCATTAATTTTTTTGTGACCTTTGAATCCTCCACCTTTAACTATTTGAATATAATTCGTGCCCATACATTATTAAGAATCAATGTGGTGGTGTAGTGGTAGTCCATGTGAATTGTGGAGAGGAGGTCACGGGTTTGACCTTGAGCTCCACCAAATTTCTCTCCTTTGCGTGCCGAGCCTGCCAATGTTCTTGGGAGGTACCATGTGGCAGCCTTCGGGCTTGCCACATGGCATTCTCTCATTGGCCCAAAATTAACCAATGAAATTGTGCCAAATCACCAACTTGAGAAAAATTCACCTAGTGACACTTTGTGAGCCCTCATTGGGCATTGAATCCATCAACCTTCCCATGTTACATGCCATGCCAACAGTACAGACTGTTGTAATTTGTTTTTGCTATTTGGTGAAATGGCCAGTGGGCTCTAACTTCCTCATACGAACTCTTTTTTGGATGAAAAAAGTTGCATTGGTATCATATCACCAAGATAGATGCAGTCATTTAGCTTTCAAGCAATTTTGAGCACTTTGATTTTTGAGCTATTTTATGCCCCTAATCCATATTTCGATCACTCCTTCCCACTAACGGGCTTTTGGACCCACAAAAATTGGTTATCTAATGAGAGCTAAATACTCTTCTCTTTCCCAAGTTATATCAACTGATTATACTTGAAAAGTATCCATGACAACCACTTGGGTACACTGACATGCCTTACATTACAATGGCTATGTCCCTCAACCACTGTTCTCATTTTTTTGCTGACCCAATAGTGCATACTAACCTAACTACTTCCCGAAACCATTGGTGGTCTCTACAGAGGGTTCACATGCTGTGGTTAGTGGCACAGTTTGTTAGTGTTGTCCGCTGCATTAACTAACCTCCACCATAACTGTGACCTGTTCACATGTTTTTCACTTAACCATCGGGGTAATGGTCATGCTGGAACGGCCGCGTTAACTAACCATAACCACAACCTTTTACACGCATTCACATGGCTTAGCACTAACTATTTGTGATATGGTTTGTTGATAGTTTTCCATAGTCGTTTGTAGCCACCATCATTGTGTTCACATGGGGAGGGATGGCCTATGGGTTGGCCCTCCCCTAAGCGCCAACCTTGAAGCCATAACACATTAAATATATGTGTGCCACTATATTAGTTAAGAACCAATGTAGTAGAGATGGTGGAGAGTCTTGATCTATAGGTAGGAGATCATAGGGTCAAACCCTGATGCCTCCATACTATTTTTGTTGAATTGTGCTGAGCCCTAGGCCATTGGGAGGTGTCGCATGGCAGCCTCTGGGCTTGCCACGTGGCATTCTCTCATTGCTCTAAAACTAACCAATCAAACTATGCAACATCACCAATTTGAAACCCAATAAGAACTCGACACTTGTCACACTGTGATTAGATGTTGACCATCCATTGACCCTTCCTATTCACTTGCCATGTCAGTAGTACGAATTGCTGACTATGCAGTGACTGGGCATTTTTTTTCAAAATTTTCCTTATTTAGCAGAGAAAACAAAACTCAATATGAACTCAGTTTTTAGTGAAACGAGTTGTGTTAGGATGATTTTTCCAAGACAGACGTGGTCATTCAAGTTTCGAGCCATTATGAGAACTTTTGTTTTTGAGCTAAATGTTGTGTGCCTGATCATTCCTTCCCACTATAAGCCTTTTAGACCCCAAAAAATACTATCAATTGTTTAGTAGGTGAGGGTACAACTCCCTCACCTTCTCGATTTGAAACCATTTGGCTTTAGAAGGATTTTTTCCCTTGAATCCCACTTTAAGGTATTCAACATCCCCTGTTTTCAAAGTCCTAGTTCTTCTGTCAAGTATGAGATCCTATTGAAGTTCATCAAGATATTCTAGTGAGGAATCATCTATTGATGGTAGCTAAACATGCTCTCCTTTAACATCAATCAAAGGAGGCTCAAACAATCTCAAATTATCAACATTAACAACAAAGTATATTTGCATATAAAGAGGCAAATCAAGCTTAAATTCTATGTTACTAATCTTTTCCAGAATTTTAAAATGACCATAATATATTGGCTTAACTTTTTTACCTTCCCCTTGAAGTCTCTCTTTTCTAAAATATAACCAAACTTCGTCGCCAACTTGAAATTTGTGAACAGCCAGATGTTTTTCATGTCTTGCCTTGTGTAGCTGCTTTGATTTTTCTCAAGTTGTTCCTACACTGTATGATGTATCAACTAAATTTTCTCTATAAAATGCCTTGCTTTATCGATGTCACTATGACTATCGATGGCGACATCTTTCTCAAAGATGAAGTCCAATGGTGATCTTGGCGAGTACCCATAACATGCCTCAAATGGCAATGTGTTTGTGGAAAAATGCATTGCCCTGTTGTATGCATGTTTTATGTAATTTAATTATTCATCCCATAACTTGGGATGTTTGTTGCAATATCCTCTAAGAAGATGAATGATTGTTTGTTGCATTCTCCATGGACAACTTGTCACATGGCCTTCGAGCTTACCACATGGCATTCTCTCATAGGCCCAAAATTAACCAATGAAATTGCACCAAATCACCAACTTGAAAACTAATCACCCAGTGACACTGGGTGAGCTCTTATTGGGTGTTGACTCCATTGACTTGCCCACATTAGTAGTACAAACTTCTAACTAGGAAATACTTGCAATTTTTTTTTTTCTATTTGGAAAAATGATCAGCGGGCTCTAACTTCCTCATACGAACTCTGGTTTGGATGAAATGAGTTCTTATGGGATCGTATAGCTGAGACAGACGTATTTTTTCAGCTTTCGAGAGATTCCAAGCACTTTTTTGTTTGAGCTATTTTTTGCCCCTAATCCAGATACCGATCACTCCTTCCCACTGACGAGATTTTGGACCCACAAAAGCTGGTTATCTAATGAGAGTTGAATACTCTTTTCTTTCCTAAGCTCTATCAATTGATTATACTTGAAAAGTCTCCATGAAAACCACTTGGGTGCACTGACATGCCTTGCATTGCAAATGGTTATGTCCCTCAACCACTATTCTCCTTTTACTTCTAACCCAATCCAACACTTGTTGGAAAAAATTTGGCTGCAAAATACCTTTGTTTTACCACATTGATGCCTCGGTGCTTGGAAAGCTGATATGATCTGATAGCCTTCCCACTGACAATCTTAACATCAACACATACAAATGTTCTACAATGGATGAAAATTTTTGGCATCTCGTCCACTTTCGTTTCTTGTCTATATCATCCTCCAGTTCAACAAACTTCTCATGTCACGATTTGAGAATGAAGGCTGATCATGAACATATTTCTCAAGAGTGCACCTTCCAAAATCCTGCAACCTCTTGTCACAAGAAACACCATTAAATGGAAAAACACATTCTGCAAGAAATGCAAATTAACGACCTCTTTTGTTTTCTCCTTCAAATAAACAAGTGTCACATCATGTAACATTGCCATGTACTCTTGCATATTGGTGTAAAAACCATCTTGGTGTGTTAGTCGATGGTTTTTAAACAAGTTGATAAACATCATCTTCAAGCAACTGACTTGATTTGAGAGCAAAACATAGGCATGTACAATAACTTCATGATTCTTTGCATAACAACAAGAATTTCACATCTCATGCAATAATACATCAAAGTATCCCTTTCATCTTTGGATATAAAATCAACTCTTCCAAGTCAATATGGCATGCATGTGATAACAATCAACAAAAGTTGGAACTCATGCATGTGATAACAATTAACAAAAGTTGGCACTCATGCATGTATCCAAATACAATGAAACTAGCAACAATTCTACTATTCATTGACACACACAAAAGCTCTCATGTATGTGTACAATTCTTAAACTCTCCCTCAAGTACAAACACAATTACAATAAGCCCAAAAACATGTATGGGTACATAAGATATGAATTGAAATTTTTTATGCAAATGAGGTGAGTAACATACCCCACTTTCATACACCTTCCTAGGGAAAATATGCAACATCAAGAATGAATTCAAAAGGAATATATTCACATATTAATTTGTAACCAAAAATTGCCTTCTTTTTTGCATTTAAGTGAGTCAAACAGATCTCCACTTTCAACATCTTGCATCATACAAGTCGCAACGTACTTTCAAAAGAAAATTAATGCAATAATAAGGAAAATAAATGCATTTTTAAGGAAAATAATTGCATATATCAGCAAAATAAGTGCAAGCCTTATTTGGATAAGAAATCAAACCACCTCTTACCAAACCATTTCCATGGCACTTCTTTCAATTGCACATCATCTTGTGAATCATCTTAACCCATATCAATTATGGAATCTCATTTTCCATCTTTTCCAAAATCTCTCTCCATCATCTTCTAATGTTGTGGATGAGTTGTTGGATACAAAGTCCAACATTTGTCTATGAGATGACCTTGGTTCTGGCAATGAGTGCAAAACAATTACATCTTATTTGTAACATGGCTTCCATTATCCAATGGACCACATGTTTTCTGTGTCTTTTGCTTTGAAAGTTTCTTGTATGTGGCCATTTTCTTCCAACATCTTGAAACATTATGGTTATTCAAACCACAGAAATAACATGTAGATTCTCTCCAATTCTTATGTGAAGATTTACCATGTTGATCATAATCAAAAGAAACATGATTAAAGGTAGATTTATACCTTGCATATTCACCTTTGTCACCTTCTTGAGGAGGTGACTTTGATGAGGTAGTGGATCTCTTCGGGATACCAACTATGGTTTCAATGACCTTAGAGCTCTCATTATCCTCATGTTTTCCCTTTCCACTAATTGCATGCTTATGAACATCTTCTTGCAAAGTGGGTATCAAACTTTTGCATTCCTCATGAACACAAATTGCACAATCTTGAGGGTATGAACATGTAATGAAATTCCCTCTTGGAACACCTTCATGTGCCTGTTTGGCTTTGCAACATTCTCCATCATGTTGTCGATAGCCAAGACCCAAATACCTAGGCCTTTCCAAAAAAAAATTGGCTCAACTATGCCTTGTGCATGTGTGCCTAACCCTTTACATTCATAGCCCATCTTCATCAATACTTTGGACCCTATTCCTCTAGTGCGTCTTTCAAAAGCACCAAAACATTCATTTTGAGAGGAATATGAAGATAAAATTGAATTTTATACCTAATGTTCATGCAGATACTTGGCTAGGGTTTCCTTGGCATCATGGAGTAAAATCTCCATCTCATGCATCTTTTCCAGAAGCTCTTGCTTCTCCTCCTTTATGGCCATCAACTCCTCTTGAAGTATGGTATTATCCTTCCTATCTTCAATCATATCTTGCACCATACCTCTCATGATACCAACTTGATTTCTAGCTGAATGTTAGTTTTGTTGTGCTAATTTCAACTTTAGATTTATAAAAATATGCTTGTCTATTGCTTCATGTGTAGGGTTCTCTTATGTTGTTTGTGAATCAAAAAAGGTAAATTTAATGTCAATTTTTATGTGAAATCATGAGCATAATAACATAAAATTAAATTTTTGAATAGTACCAAGAAAATGAACAAAAAACCATCAAGAAAAACACTTAACATAGTGTTTTGATAAAGGAGTTCACCCCTCTTGGGCTACATCTCCTTGGTCTAGTCTCCATGGCTTGGGCCTATGTATTTTCTCAACATTGAAAAAAAGTACAATTTATAATACTCTACAGCTCCTGAAATCTACTTCAATGGACTCAAAGAATCCCAAAACCCCTAAGATGACTCTCCAAACTCTGTAAATGGACCACAATTGTAATGGGCTTGACCTCCTCCCTGGTGGCTCTACGCTTCATTAAACTTCAATGTGGAAAAATCACATATGTAAGTGCCCCATTTCCTCTAAAACCTGCTCTATTTTGTTCAGAATAGTGAAATCACCTAGGAACACCTTTTTCTGAGCTCAATTTGGTCGAAAACTGAAGAAGTTATAACCTCTCCTAGTTTTTCCACTATTTGCTCCACAAATTGCACCAAATCCAGCATGATCCTACAATTTTGCACCATTTTCTGCTAACAGAGCAACAAATTCCACTTTCGGGTGAATTTGTTGGACAATTAGTTGGCCTAATAAATCTCGCCAGCAGTTAAATTTAACTTTTTGTAGTTACTATTTTCTCGGTCACATGTGGTAATTAAGTTTTTTGTTACCTCTGAATCCTCCACCTTTAACTCTTTAAATATAATTCTCACCCATATATTATTAAGAATCAATGTGGTGGTGTAGTGGTAGTCCATGTATATTTTGGAGAGGAGGTCGCGGGATTGACCTTGACCTACACCAATTTTTTCTCTTTTTCACACCAAGCCTGCCAAGGATGTTGGGAGGTGCCAGGTGGTGGCCTTTGGACTTTTCACATGGCATTGTCTCATTGCCCAAAAATTAACAAATGAAATTGTGCCAAATCACCAACTTGAAAACCAATCACCAAGTGAAACTTGGTGAGCCATCATTGGGTCTTGACTCTGTTGAGTAGCCCAGTCACCTTCCACATCAGTAGTACAGACTACAAACTTGACAGTACCTACAATTGTTTCTTGATGTTTAATGAAACGGTCAATGGGCTCTAACTTCCTCATACGAACTCCATTTTGGACAAAACAAGTTGCGTTGGGCTCGTATCACTGAGACGACATGGTCATTTAGCTTTCGAGTGATTCTGAGCACTTTATTTTTGAGCTATTTTTTGCCCCTAATCCAGATTCCGATCAGGTCCATTTCTTCCTGGGGAGGCTAATCCAGGTGGATTTTGGTCACCACCAACCTATTCCACTTGGATTCCCACCACACTCTCTTTCAGGTTTTCAATTTCCTAAACTATAGCACAACTTACTATATTTGGCAATTTTTTGGGTCTTGAACTTTTAAAGCCCTTTTGAAGCCCTAAATAACATTTTTTGGGGAAACCAAGACAATCATCTCACTTGAAAGTTGTAGTCCTCAAATATATATTTTTAATAAGGTATTGTGCATGTCAAATGAAGATTATATGCCAAAGTTATGACCATAGGAAGTTTATGTAACAATTTACCCAAACGGGGCCCATAGTTTTGGTGTTTCATCTCCTAGGGTTACTTTGTTGGATGTTTAGGGTTTTCCATTGTTTCTCAATAATAAATAGGTCTTCGAGCCTCATTGTAACACAGTTTAGAGGCATGTAGTTTCCACATATCTCTTCTCAGAGGTAAGCTACCATCGCCTGAGCTAGTCATATTTCCATCATGTTTGTACGCATATTTCAGTATTTGATATTAATGAAATGAAGTCTTATTTCTATTGCATCTTTGTATTTTTTATTATATCTATAATTTTTTGCATTCCTGTTTAATTTTGGATCAATCATGAGTTCATTGGAGGCCACCTCAGCTACCTTACCCCTGAGAAAATGAGCCATGTCAACACCTAGTACTAGAAATAGTGCCAAAAACTATTTCTTCCATTCTTGCTTCCATTGTTGCATCCATTTGTACTTATAATTTTTCTACTAATTGTGCTTCATGTTTTGCTTCTATCATGGCATTAAAAATAACTTATTTTTTAGCTTCCTAATTAACACCAAGTTATGCTACCACAGTAACGTCAAGTTTTGCTTCCAATATGGCATCGTTTGTTGCATCTAGCTTTGCTTCCATTATGGCATCTCCTTTAGCTTTTAATATGGCTTCCATTATAGTGTCTTTTTTTATTCTAATATTGCTTAGATTATTTCTTCTTAGATTTCTACCTAAATGGATTATTTTTTTGCTTCATTGGGAATGCCAAGTTTGGTTTCTAATATTTCTTCCATTAATACTTCTTTTTTTTCTACCTATATCACTTTTGCTTTTGCTTGTCAGGTAATGTCAAGTTTTATTTCCATAATTACTTGTATTTTGGCTACCAAATTTGTCTTTTTTTTGCTTGTCAAGTCACGCCCAGTTGGGCTATTAATATTTATTCCATTATTACTCCTTGGGTTGCTACTTAAACTTCTTCTTTTTTTTCTTTCTAGGTAATGCCATGTTTTTCTTCAAAGATTTCTTATGGTGTGCTTCTAGTTTTGCTTCTATTGTTGCATCCTTTCTTGCTTACAAAATTGTTTCCCTATTAGCCTCATTGTTTACTTCATGTATAGCACTTGGGTTTGCTTATTTCTTAGGTCTAGGGTTTGTTTCCTTTTAGCGTTAGGTTTTCCTTCTGAAGTAACCTCCAATTTTTCTTCCTATTAATAAACCAATTTAGCTTCCTATTTAGATCTAGTAATAACTCCAATTATGGCTTCCAATTTAATGTCAAAATTTACTTCCATTTTATAGCCACATTTTGCTTCCATTTTAACAACTCACGATGCTTCCTTTATAGCTTCCATTTATCAATTTAATATTTTTATTTCAATTAAATTAGTTAAGTATATCATACCTATTAAATAACTTATATGATTATAGATTAAGTCATATTTCATTTGAAATATCTTATGGCATATTAATTATAATGATTTTTTAGGGAGATGGGCATCCATACAAACTAACAACATTTTTTAAAACTATAACTGTATTTTTATATTATTAATAAATAAAATTGTTGGTCATACTAACTAGACATAATGCAAGCCCAGATTCGCATCGTAGAGATTTCTAGACTAGATCTTTTTCAGGTTTCTTATAGTTACATACCACACCACAATGTTGGAATAAAATAAAAAGATAATGTTTTTAACTATAACCTGTATTTTTATATTATTAATAAAAAACGTTGTTGGTTCGCGACCAGCCGCACGTAATACATGCCCAGATAATACATGTCCAAATGATATATGTCAAAATGATACATGTCAAAATAATACAACTCAATATGGTATCGTGGGTGAAAATTATACATATGATAATAAAAATGAAAAAAGGCATCATAACAATTTACAATGATCCATGATGGTGTCTATATGATCAATGTCACTGGCTACTACTGGTATATTTCTCATCATTATCATCATGTCTATCATGATCATCAACCTCATGATCATCATCACTACCATCATCGTTGTGGTATGCCTTGGTGTCCTCTCCATCTACCTCATTTCCTTTGCCTCTAATGTTTGAAAAAGACCCAACATATTCTGGATCGATTTCGAGATGAAATAGATCTTTTGGAAGACGGATGTAACGCAAATATAATTCACACAACTAATGTTGTTCTGAGAAATTAGAACTCTGAAAAGTTTCTAGGAAATCTTGAACTGATCCATAAATTTCCATGGATATTCCACTGGATAGTTCATCACAATAGATCTGATAGTATTATATTAAAAATTTGAGATTCTACACTATTACAATTTTATTTAATTTCTAGATCTATAAAATTAACTATAATTAGTGCATGCATGTAAAATTAAATCAAGAAGAAAATTAGCAAATGAAAAAATAAACTCACATACATAATACGCAATATATTCTCTCTAGGAAACCCTTTCAGGAGAAAACCAAGCTGGAAGGTGAGGTCGCTTCTCTCTCTTTCTCTGTCTGGAAATATGGTTGCAGATACAAAGAAGTAATGTATGTGGCCCGTGGGCTACTAGAATGCACATATCCTCTCTGTGTTCTCTACCTCCTATCTATCACGGCTATCTTTTCTCAACTATGGAACAAAATTCTCTCAAAAGATATGGAATGCCTTTACCTCTTTGTGGCCCAGTTATAACACAACCAAGTAGCCTACTAGTTTTTAATTTTGACTACATCAACTCTTAACCAGAGTTACAAATAGAATCTTCTAGAGTATTTTACATCAAAAACATATGGCTAGCCCATTTTCCATTAATAATGGGTTTGATGTGGCATCCTTTTAAACTATAGGTGTGAAGACAGGAAGGTCAACTTCTGAGTGGCATAACTTTTACATACGGGTTCTGATTAATGTGATTCTTGCTCCGCTAGAAATCTCTTTCTGTCTATAATATCATGAACAGGTGCTACACTTGAGAGACAAAGTTTTTCCCAAAAAAAACACCGTTTGATGCCTCAAAACGCACTCAGAAGGTTTCAAACCTCGTTTTTCCAAACTGAGTCCTGCCAGTAAAAATGGCCCTGTGAGCTGATTCCTCCACTTTTTCCACTCCAAATGTATGGAGATGGATGAAAAATAATATAATTATCTAATTCAGATCACACCTCCCTGTTTTGGGAGGCTTTTGTTCCCCAAAATATTTACTGAATGAGCTGAGGAAAATTTCCGCCACCTCTCTGGTGTACCATTTACCTTTTGCCTGGAAGTTGTCCTTTCAACCTAATCTGCCAAAGGTCTTGTTGCCCTTGCCTTGTAGTTCTAGACCTCTTCTACAAAAATATATCTTCAATCAACTCTATCTGAGCCTATGGTGCCATATCCTTCACAGAAGGTAGGACATGTTCCTCTTCCTAATCTAGCATGGAAGGCTCATAGAGTTTCAAATTATCCACATTTACAACTTAGTAAATGCACATATATGGTGGTAAACTGAGTCAATAGGAATTATCACCCACATTTTCCAGCATCTCAAAGGCACCATATCCTAGATCCTTGATTTTATTACTAGGCCCTTGTAGCCTCTCCTTGTTCAACTGTTGCCATACTTTGTCTCCCACCTTGAATGATTTATTTGTTCTGTGTCAATCATGCCTGGCCTTATACTTCACCTGTGACTTCTGCAGCCTTTCCTATACATGTAGATGGATCTGCCTGATCTTCTCTATAATTTTCTTAGCCCTCAAACCATCTCCTTGTTGCCCATATGAAATATTCAAAGGTGAAGGTGGAAAATATCCAAAACAAGTTTCAAATGGGGACTTTCCTATAGAAGTGTGGACTGCTCTATTATAAGAATGTTATATTTATACCAAATTTTCATCCCAGGTCTTTGGATGCTTCTGGTTGTAACCCTCAGAAGCTACACCAAAGTTATATTGACTACTTCTGTCTGTCCATGTGTCTTTGGATGGAATATTTTAGATCTTTTCAAATTCATGTCCATCTTCTCCCACAATGTAGTCTAGAATGAAATGAGAAATCTTGTATCCCTGTCTGAAATAGTGCTCCTTGGTATCCTAAAGTGTACCCAGACCTCTCTAAAGAACACGTTTGTTGCTTCTTGTATGATGATGGTATTTTTGTAGGGCATCAGAACACACATCTGGTAGAACCTGTCAACTACCATGAATAGGAAGTCATGTCCCTTCCTAGTTGTCAACAAACCTCCGACAAATTCCATGGAAATGCTTTCCCAAGGATGAGTAGATACAGGTAAGGGATTATACAGACTTTGTTTCTTGTTGCTAGGCTTACTGGTACAACAAAGCATGCATCCTCTTATGAACCTAGCTACTTGTTCTTGCATCTTGGGCCAATACACATACCTCTTCAAGTTATCCATGGTCTTCCCTACACCAAAGTGCCTTGCAACCTTGGAGTTGTGAGCCTCTCTAATCAGGTGTAAATTCTCACCTTTTGGAACAAATAGCTTATCAATTCTACAGAGTAACACATCATGGAGATGGTAGTCAATGATGTTGTCGCCATCATGCACATGACTTTGACTCTGCAACTGCTGATACCCCTCCTTGAAGTCCTCATCTTTTGAATATATCTCTTTGTATGCATCATGGGTGAATGGATCCATGTGCATAACAATCCCCAAAGTTGTAATCTTTGATGTGGGTGGCCTTGAAAGCATATCAACCAACTTGTTTGTGTTTCCCTTCTTATACTTGATCACCAAATGAAATTGTTGTAAAAACCACATCCACTTCTACTACCTGTTCTGTTGTATCTTATTTTGGGCATGCAGGTACTGTAATAGCTGGTGTATCTTATTTTGGATTATTGTCTCCTTTTCCATTAGACAATGCTTCCACCTTTTCACACCTTGCACCATGGAATAGAGCTCCTTGTCATAGGTAGGGTAGTTAAAAATTTCCCCATTAAATACTTTTGAATGGTAGCAAATGGGGATTCCTCCTTGCATCAAGAAAACTCCCATAACGTACCTGCTCGCATCTGTCTCCACTTCAAAGGGTCATTTCAAGTTTAGTAATGTGAAAAATATTGCTTCAAGTGATTTTCTTCTTTAACTCATCAAAATCCTTCTACTACCCTTTTCCCCACTAAAAAATCTTGCCACTTGTTGTTATGGCGTGGAGCAGTGTTGCTACCATTGAAAACAAGGCTATGAATTTCCTCAAGTACCGTGCTCCTCCATTGAAAATCATAACCCCAGTAACATTAGTAGGCATTGGTCATTTCATGATGGCCTCCATCTTGGAAGGATCTATCTTTAATTCTCCTCCACCAATCACATATCCAAAATACACCAAGGGCTGATGTGCAAACTCACACTTCTTGAAATTTTCTATCAGTTGTTGATTCTTCAATGTTTCCAGCACTTGTGTAAAATGTGAAATATGCTCCTCCTAGGTATCACTATATACCATTATATCATCCATATAGACAATAACAAATGAATCTATAAAAGGACACATTACATCATTCATTAATCTCATAAATGTAGTTGGTGCATTACATAGGCCAAATGGCATAACTAATCACTCATACAAACCTTTCCTGGTTTTGAAGGTGGTCTTCCATGTATCTTCTTCTTTGACTCAAACCTAGTGATATCCAGAATTCAAGTTCAGCTTGGTGGAATAATTTTCTTGCTGCAACTGATCTAGCAAATCATCTATCTTGGGCAGGGGAAATGTGTTCTTGAGCGTGATTTTATTCAACACCCTGTAATCTATACACATCCGCCAAGTCCCATCCTTATTTGGCTCAATGGTGATGGGTGACCCACATGGTGATGTACTTAGTTCAATGAAACCCTGTTCCAAAAGCTTCTGCATATGTTCCTTCACCTTACTTGCTTCTATAACAGACTACCTGTACAACCCAATATTTGGCAATGGGGAGTCTAGCAATAGTTGAATCTTGTGCTCCAATTCTCTCTTAAGGAATGTCCCTTATGCTCTTGGAATACGTCCTTGTATTCTTGTAACAACTCCTCCAATTGTTGTCTTTGTTTCTTAGTACACCTCTCTAGGGATGCCTTGCCTCTTATTGACACCTCTACGACTGATTTTCTTTTAAAAACAATAAACATACTTCTTGTTGGAACTGACCAATTTCTTTGTTTGGTTGGCACTTAGTAGTGAAATTTTCGAATTGCCTTTGCACATGTTGATGATGAATGATTTTCCATCCTTGATGAGTTGGTCCTGGTTAGCTCTCCTCATGAATATTGCATTACACATGTACATGTATGGACTCACAAACATGACTCCACATACATCAAGGGGAACCACATCCAGATCTACTTCATTAATAAAGTCAACATTGATAGGAATATAATTTTATACTATTTTGCTACCTTCAGCTCTCCATCCTTATGTACCCATCCCAGTGGATATCGGTTTGGATGATCATGAACTTCCAACCCCAACTTCTTGACTATATTTGCTGCAACGAGATTTTCCTGCGATCTTGAGTAAAAAAGAGCATCAATCTTCATCTTCTTAACCTATATCTTTGTATGGAAGAGTTTGTTCATTTATTTCTCTTCATGTTGCTAAAGGCTATTGGTGAGCACTAGTATTGTAGCAAGAATGCTACAACTCCTGGGCTGCTTACTTTACTCTTATCAACCCGATAGTTCATAACAAACTTGGAAGTGACGGTGTTGTATGCATAAGTACTAGTTCTTACTACAGGATATCACTTGGTCAGCTAGTACAAGATCACTGGGAGCTCAAGCCAACTTCTATGGATTCCAGAAAAAGCTCTATATGTGATGAAAAAAATGAAAGCTTATTCTACAGAGGCTACTCTAATTGCAGAAAGGGAAAAGACTAAAATGTAAAGTAAACCTAGAAAACCCTAATTAACCAATTAATCCTACTTTTGTAGAAATCACTATGAAAACCATGAAATGAATGCCAGTATCTATTCAAGGAAGTAAACAACATCTAACTATTCTATTTCTAGAAGTAAATAAGCAAAAACATATTTTTGGATTTTTATGTGAATTAGACATGCATGGATTTTATTGTTTGTGGATGTGGCAGTGAATAGGTGGCATTGGAGTGTGGTTTTGGGACTTGAGAGGATGTAGGATGGTGTGGATGGGTCTTAGGAGGTCTTAGGTGGCCTTGTAGAGGCTTTTCACACACTCGACATTCAAAATAAAGCCTACAGGATGACACAGGGGATCTATTGGAGGTCTAGAGGAGGATGCCGAGAGAAGTTTTGAAGGTGTGAGAGTGGGTGGAAAAGGTAGCTTAAAGTTGGCATGATGTGTTAGGGTGCCTAGAGTCCACGAAGGATCATTAGGAGAGGGAAAGATGATTGGGAGAGAGAGAGAGAAATCCTATGGAAAAATGTAGAAAACTAAGGTAGATTTGAGATGAACTTTAGGTGACCTATAGGGCATGGATCACGGAGAGAATGTGATGGATGATAGGTTGACCTTCTATGAGAAGAGATCTGCTGCAAAAGAACTAGCAATTAACCAAGGAGATCAAGCAAGCAAGGAAATGAGTACATAAAAAAAAATAGAATTTTGCATCAAGCTAGTCTAAATTATGAGCTATGGAAGTAAATGCTAAAAAATGCTACAAGGAGAGAAAGCATGGAAGAAGACTTATTGCAAAGACATAAATGAGAATGGTGGAAGAGATCTAATGCAAAAGATTAACGTTCTAACAAACTACAAACACTAAAAATCCTGTGGAGAAGGAAAATCTGTGGTTTTGGGGTAGCAAGAGGGTCTTTGCCTCAGTTCATGGTTTCATAGGGAGGAAAAGAGGCCAAGACACTGTTGCTAGCCTTTTGAATATTATTTCTATCACTGCTTAACCTGCTATAGAAAACACAAATGGAAACAACCTTCTAAATCACCAAAAGCAACCTATTCTTAACCAAGAAATAAATTTATCTAACAACAAATAATCCATAAAATGAAACAAAACATATAAATACAAACAAGAGCAACTTAGCTACTTGGATTGGGCCCTAACCCAAGAGCTTCAGCCCTTTGAGGTAACTCAGTGGTAACTCAAAGAGGATTCCATATTTGTTTCAAAACCATAGAAAAATTACATGAAATTGTCACAAGAAATAAGCTCGAAGTTGAGCAGAGAAAAAGTACAACAAAAATCCAACCCTAGTGAGGCTATAGGCCTCTCTACTTATACAACTGAAGCTCCCAATAGATTCCTTAAAATCAGGCTCCCAAAACTCGAGATAAACATAAGTTATCCTCCACTTGCTCAGTTGCCTCCTAGTGCATTGATTTGGCTATTTGTACTCCGAGCTGTATGAAATGGAATTAAAATTAGGGAGTAATAAATGAGGGGGATTCCCTCCTATAAATCCTCTCCTTTTTCCACTCCAAATTATTGTTGCTAATTTTCCATTGAATCTTTGAATTTGTCTTCAAAATTCAACAAAAATATGCATTAAACACATATTCAACCTCCTGGCATCATAACTAACTCAACTCACTCCATAAGCATAAATATAATTAAAAAACATGAAATAAGCTAAGAGAATGGTTGATTTAACTATGTTAGGAGGAAAAATGAGCCCATATAATTACCCATTTATGGGGCTCATCATCACCCCCCTGCTGAAGGTGTTTCTCATCCTTTGAGCAACTTAGTCCATCTCCTCATATTTGATGGCCCTGGTGGCCTCTCTAGCATCCCAAGCTTCTGATGTTGTTTCCTCTTCCTTGTCCTAGAAGCCTGGTTTTCTGTCTATCTCTTCCCACTGCCTCTTCTCTTTTTCTTCTTTTCTCCCTTCTAGCATGCCTAACAACAGTGGTGGACTCAGTTTCAGGCCAATCCAATTGACCTATAGCCTCATTGGGGAATGATATTCCCTAATCTTCAAACTGTGTGGTAAGGTGTTCCATCTCCTCATACCTGCATGCCCACAGTCATCCCAAAGTAACCTTTCCATGTCCTCAAAATGTGAAATGGCCTGTGCTTGATCACTTATATATCTTGGGGAAATTTGAGGATTATTGGCAAGCAGCTGGTGTGTGATGATGAGAGCCATTGGATCTGATGGCTCAGCTCTGATCATCAATGGATCATTCTACTCCCTTATCATCAACCATTTACTTTTGCTTCCCTTAGCTCTTCATGGTTCATCCAGGAAGCCATTGCCATTATTTTTAGGCCCCCTAGCCTAGCATTGGGGTCCCACACATTCATGTCCGTGAGGGCCATATTATGCAGGTAAAATTCTGCCATTTTTGCCTTATCTTCTATTGTGCTTTGGTCACACAAGTCCATAAATTATATGTAATCTTGAAAAGGCATTGTGCCTCTTTGTACCAAAGTCTTGATCTGAAACTATAGCCATTGGTCCTTGAGGTATAATCCATAGGATTTTTCTAGTTTTCTACATTGTAGCGCCTCCATGGATAAGCTGGCCATGCATGCCAGCTGGGTATCTTTCTCCTTTAGCTACCTTCTTAACAAACCATTTTCATTTTGGAGTTGGCTTCTTGCAATTGCCTCCCTATGTCTGACAACACTTAACTCCCTGCCCATTTCTCTAAGCTTGTTCTCCATGTGGCCAACATCCTCAACTCCCTTGGATTTGGCTATTTGCATCCACCTATGGGTTCTTATTCTTTCCTTTTCTAATTCAAAGAATAGTGGGATTGCAAATGTTTGTGGAATTATCCTTCCTCCTTCAAGGAAACAGTAACAGGAGGAAAGGCTAGGCTGGGGATTAGGTTCTTATGGCTCTGTAGCTTCCTCCTTCACCTTTGGTTGCTCTTCCATTGTTTTCTCAAGCTGTTGGGTCTCCTGTAGCCTTGACAGTGTCTCCTATAGAACTGTGTGTGCCTCTTGTAGGACTGTTTTTGGGTCTTGTAGTTGCACTTTTTCCTTCTAGGTGAAATATCTAGGAGTCCCTCTTTCATATGTGATAGGGGTTTTAGAGGGAGATTCTTCCCCTTTGACAGTGGGTGAATCTTCAATTGTAATGGGCATAGTTGAAGATGGCTGGGGTTTTCCTGTTTTATTCTTGTGCTTTTCCTGGCCCTAAAATACATGGAGGCCTTTCTTTTGGTTTAATTGGTTTGCTCAAGGTAGTGAGGGTAGTTGTTGCCTCTCTTTCTAGAGTCTCAAGGGACCCTTCTCTTTGTTTTTCCTATGTTGCCTCTTTTTCTATCTCTGTTTGATATGTTTCTTCCTTCTCTGTCTCTTCATCCTTCTCCTCTTCTATCTTAGTTTCTTCCTCCTCCTCTTCTTGTTCTGCTGGGTCATTAGTTGCTTCACCTTCTCCCCCTTTCTGTTGTTCTTCCTCACTATCAGAAGGATTGATATCATAGGTGATGGCCTTTATGTCATCTTTTGTTGTCATGTTTTTGAAGACTTCCCAGGCTATAGGGAGTGTGAATGTATGGAGGGCTTCTTCCACTAAAATTTTGATTAACCCATGGTGAGCCAGTTGATCTGGACTCCATGCCTTAAACTTAATGCTGGAGTCTATGAGGGACTGCAGGAGGAAACATGGGATGTTGAGTTTCTGGGGTGTTGGAGTGTTTATGCCATATCTCAGCTCATGAAGGATTCTAAAATGGTAGCCGTAGAATATGTTATACCTTCCCTCACAAGAAATATATTTGATGATTTGGTAACTAACCTCGTCCCAAGGGTAGGGTATGCTTGTCTTTCTAATTCCATTTTTATCTTCTACAGGATGTTCATTATTTTGGAAGAATTTTTTCTTGATAACCTTTCCAATTGGTTTTTCATCTTTGCTCCAAGGTAATCGAAGAGGAAGGGTAGTGAACCTACTGATAAATTCTGGGGTTATCTCCATGGAAATACCTCTAAAAGTGACAGTGGCATGGGTTCTTGAGTGAGGGACTAAAGAAAGGGAAAATTCTTGGGCAATTTCCTCATCAAACCCTTAGAATTTCTCAAAAAAAGTCATCCAATTTTCCCTTACGAATATGGCTACTACTTTAGGATGTTCATGGAGCTCGGTTGAATTAGTGGGCTCCTTCCTAATGAATCCTCCTGTCATTATTCTTACACCCCTTTTGAACATCAAATGTAGAGATGGAGACAAGAATTTTGAAGAAAATAGGAAAACAGAGGAAAATTGTGTTTTTTTGAAAAAATAGGTAGAAATGTTTTATGTAATTTGTCTTCTTCTATGGAATCAATTCCTCCTTAAAAGGGAATTATTCCTTTCATATGCTGATAATCAAGGTGGGTATGCATAGAACCTACCTCCTCAAGCCAGAAATCGAGCAAAAAACCCGTGTTTTCTTCTTAAAAACAGCTCACTGCCGCTCCTATAGAACTTCCTGTAGATGTTCCTGTAGAACCTGTAAGTGCTCCTGTAGACAACGACGAGAGTAGGAGGATGGGTGAGATCAATGGAAATGATGGTTTTGAGGCTGTGGGGTGACAAGGAGTTTGTTGCAGCTAAGTTTACGAGGAGAGAATGAGGGAAAAGGTGGTGAGAGTGCTCAAGGAGGAGTACTTATTACTTCTTTTAGATACTTCCAGTGATGGGGTGAGCTAGAAAAAATGTACGTTGGCCATATTTGGACCGTTGGTCCCCACCTGACTTGTCATCATGGTTCCTTCCCACAATCACCTCTCATTATTGCATCGAAGTTTGCATACCCTCCACTACTTATCATTCGTATCTTTCTCTGAGTTGACTATACGCATGTATGGGTGACATATTCGGATGAGTGTAGAGAACTAGATGAAGGTGGCCAAGTTAACTGGCCACATTTTCCTCGTTCAACCTCAACCATCTCATTTTCTCATGCATATCTTTCAATTACACAAATGCAAACAGAGAAGCAGGTTAGTCACTTACCTATGAGTTGAATGTACGTGTTGTGAGGTATTTTGGCTCCTTCTACTGTTGCATGCTATCTGCTTTCTGATGTACTACTATTTGTCTTATGTAGGTATCCTCTGGCTAGATTCAAGCTTTAGATGTCTCCTTCAATCTTCATGGTTGCACTGTTTTGTTGTTGTGGCTTGATTTTAATGGGATCAGCTGCTACAACCATTCCTACAGGAGCTCTTGTAGCTACTTTTCCCTTTGAAAATTTTAGCTTATTTCTATGCTGGGAGATATGAGGATGATGTCAGAGATGCAAATGGAGATGAAAAGGTAATAGGTAAGCTATAGGTGAGAATTGAGGTGACGCTTCCTCTCGTTTTTTGTTTTTTGTTCTTTTTACTAAAAACTGGTTTTTACTACGACAGAAAAAATGATGACGATGGTATGATGCAGGTGTGGAATGGATGGAAAGGACAATTGATAGTTGTAGGAGGGTGTATATGATCTTCATGAAGCTTCCCAGCACCTCAAACTGCTTTTTGGAGCCATTTCTAGCTCTCTGTAATTCCTATAGGAGCCTCCTGTAGAAAACAAAGAGCTCTTGTTTTGTCCATATCTCCCAAACGGTAGACTGGATTTACCTAAACCTTTCTAAGCATGTTTCCATCATCATTATGCACCTCCCATAGAAACATTTTGGTTAATATATGCATGGATCTTGAGAAAAACGAAAAATGGCTGAAGGTGATGGAGGTTGATTTCTTGAAAAACGTACACTGGAATTTGCTGAAATTGCTTGGGAATGTTACCATCATCCATATACATATCACCATGAAACATTTTTTTAAATGGATGCACGGATATTGAGAAAATGAAAAAATGGTTGAAGGTGATGGAGGCCAATTGCTTGGTAACCGTGCACTGGAATTTGCTGAAATTGCTTGAGAATGTTACCATCATCCATATGCATCTCCCCATGAAACAATTTTTTAAATGGATGCACGGTTTTCAATTTAGGGAAAAAAACAAATTTATGCTCTATGTATTTTTGTATCTGATAGAAAAATAGAGCATCCTGTAGTTTTTTTAGGACAACAAGGAAAATGAGTGGTAGAAGCTCGAGAATGATGGGTGGATGGTGAAAATAGATGATGGTAATGGATTGGCATGGCCTTGGCTTTGTTGGAGCTTTTTATTTTCTCTTTTTTTTCTAGGCCTACTAGCTGACTCAAAGAGATTTTCAACTAGTAGGTATGCCTAGGGACCTCAAATGAGGTTTTCACCTAGGATCTTTTTTCCTCTCTTTTTTATTCTTTCCAATCCATTGTCTGCCTCATGGAGGTTTTCAATCAATGAGCCAATCTGAGGCATCTCCAAGGAGGTTTTCACCTTAGATTTTTTTTTTCTTTCTTATTTTTCATTTTTCATTTTTTTTCTCCTACCCTACCCTACTTGAAAAACAAAATCACTTTCAAGTATAAGAATACTTCCAATGGAGCCATGTGCACATCAAGATGATAAACAGAATCATGTGGAGGCTCGAAATGTATGCTTTGACATGTACCTGGATTTTAGAGACTAAATGATTTCACTTTGAAGGGATCAAGCATAGTTGAGGAAGAGAGTGACGCTGCAACTTAGTGACTGTCTGGAACCATATTTCAATATAGTTGTGATGTCCTTGGTCCCTTTTCTGATCTGGATCATTCTTCATGTCTTCTTCTACCATGACCTTCACATCTTCCTCTTTTTGCTGATTTTTCTCTTGAATACATCATTATAGACATATTTGGGCATTGCAACCCTAATCACATATGTCGATAAACCAAGGGCTTGTAAACCCATAAAAGTGTTGTTTCACACCCTAAAGGGTCATGGTCAACTGATTACATCATTTCCCAGAAGTTCCACCTGAAAAACCACTCAGAACTGGCCAAAAGTGGACCATACAGACTACTCCATGCTTAGGGTGTGATGCATACTAAAAGAGCCTTCTGTGGGGTGGGATGGGTGGGAGTAGACAAACGGTAGAGGCAGTTTTCTAAGTGGAAATTCATAGAATCTTCTAGAAGCTACTCATATGACACTTGCCTCTCTAAATTCATCTAGGGATGAGTAAGAGATCATGAAATCTCCAAGTGGAACCAAAAAACTATCAGTGAAATGACACTAATCAAAAACCCAGAAGCTGACTCACCCCTCTGCAAATATCTATAAATGGATCCCTCATCTTAGAGATCCAGGGGGCTAGAATTTGGTAATTTGTAAGGAAGTGTTGTTGGTTTCTCTCTGAGAAAAACATTGTATTGTTGGGTGATCTTAATTTTCATGAGGTGAAGAGGGCTTTCATGTTGGGAGGATGATGCTGGATCAGACAGCTGGGTTGTAATCCTCTCTTCTACTATCAATAAAGTTATTTGAGTTTTCCTCCATATACTTGTGTATTTGTGAATCTTGCTATTTGTGAATGCAATTGTATGGTTAATGTATTTATGGTTCTTCATTGTTTATGGTATTATAGATCTCTATGCTTTGATGGTGTTTTGTTGCTTTTCCTCTACAGGTATTTTCTAAAGCGGGACAAGTAGGAAAGGAGTGGCAAGCTCTATCAAGGGAGAGAGGAAACAAGTAAGGAGCCAAGAGAAATTTTCAAGTTGGTGCTCTCTGCTTCTCTCTTATCTATCATACATAAAGGAAATCACACGTTACTTTGAATTGTTTGTTTCTAAGATAGCTACCCGTCTTAGTGGGACTAGCAGATTGAAAAGACACTAGTTTTCCTGGAAACAAAATGGAGACTCCACTAGGGAGTGATTAGTTAGTTAGTTTTTTATTGTTGTTTGCTTTATAAACTATAGATGGAGCCTGAAGTTAAGCCAGCTAGCCTTCAAATTTCACTTGCTATGCAAGTGCAAAGTAGATCAATGCTGCTTTAGTCAATCTCTGGGTTGGTTTATGAACTAAAAATCTGGCTTACAAACACCCTAAGTTCCTTGGTGGTAGCTTATTAACCTCATAAGATCATACACTTGTACTTTGTTGTTAATGTCTATCATAGCTTAGCCTAAATCACTGAACTTAGATACACATTTTGAGCAAAAACCAAGCTCAATTTCGTTCCTTAGTCCATCGCACTATCTGTAACTGGCAGCCTGGATGCATCGCACTTCCTATGTGTTGCAGGTGAGATGCATCCCTATTTCCCTTAAGGACAGGTGCGATGACTGAATGATACTTTTTCCTTCTCTGGAATTTGGTTTTTTCTTCGTTTTTTTCAGCTCTATTCAGTAGTTTTGCTGCTTATGATCAATATATCATTGTTGAAGCCTCCTTCCTTCACATTATTCAGCCTCCATTGATCAAGAATTATGAATGTTTTTATGTATTTTTCATCATTTAGAGTCCTCCTTTGCAAAGAGTAGCTTAATCGAACTGTCGTATTTTGATTCAAAAGTGTCGTAACTGTCATTATGAGTCAAAAAGAAGAGTGTTGTAAAGTCTTCCTCTTCTAGGTAGTCAATTGTACTTTTGGCATTGTATTTGATTTGAATTATCAATATTTGAAGTTCCGAAAGCAGTTTTCCATTCGAAATTGAGAGTGTCATCTTAGTCTTCCTTTCATTTTGAAAAGAAATTGTTGAAGTGTCACTTTGAACAAAATAGTTCAGATATGTACTTAGTTTTCCTTTTTGGCACTCTCACATAAAGTAAACGGAAAAAAAAAATACATGCATGTTCATTTGCATTTAGACTGCATGTAGAAAATGATTTAGGGAAAGTGCATTTAGTGTGTGCTCTCTGCTCTCTGTTGAAATAATCGTACTTTTCTTTCCTTAGTAGCCAAGATTTTCATTGCTAAAAGAAAACAAATGACTATTTATCATTTTAGATTGCATATTTAGGAATTTTACATCTACATCACATGGTGAACCTTGAAAGACAAACTTCTAAAAAATATCAACTCTAAAATAAACCTCAATGAACATAAAAACGCTTTGGAACCTAATGCATAACATCTATAAGTCTAGGCTAGAGACGTATTTCGCCGTCGTAAAACCTGGTAACTATCATTTTCATCGAAGGTTGGGTGATTCCTCCTGTTTGATACAACAAGTACCAATACGGACTTGTGCTCCCCATACCGTCAAGTATATTTTGGGAGACCACAATAGGCTGATATCCTTTATCCTTAGGAAGTCGTGTTTGCTACCCTATTGATCGCAATGCACTAAACACAACATTTAGGAAGATTGGTTGTTGTACATAAATTCCTTTGTAATTTCTCTTTAATTTACCACCAAGGTGTATATTGCAATTTTGCAATTGGTTTGGTAATCCCTTTGTCTAGATTTCCAGAGTAGTCACTTTCGTTCCTTTTCGACTCCTAAAAAAAAAGGTCCATCTGAGCATTTGTCACTTCAGGCTCATTAAAAATCAAAGGTGACTAGAGTCACCTTTAGCTTTTTCTGGACTTTAAAAAATTGAAAAAGCAAAGTTGTGTCAAAGCGTCATAAAATTTATTTAATTTGGAATAACATCTATGTTCCTTCGTTGATCTTAGGTTAAGGTAATGGAGTCCACCAATCAAGGATTTCCCCTTGGGGGAATCCTAGTCCTTTATTTTCTTGGGAAGATATTGGTGCTCCATATATGGCTACATTGTCCCTTCCAGGAATCACAATTGGCCTACCGGTATGGCTATTTTCAACCTCTGTCATTCAAAACACCATGATTCCTTAGCAATCAAATCAGCAACCAGATGATAGTGGAATTGCTCCCTCACCTGTTACTTCATTTGTTTCTCGCTCTCCTTCTTCCTCTTCGCTTGGTGAAACTAGTGATACCAAAAACCAAGTAACTGAGAAGAAGAAGAAAGGGAAGGAAAAGAAGAAGAAGAAACCAATCAAACAAGGGGGCAACCATGCATCATCCGGTAAAAATCCACACACCGTACCTTCGAAACCCAAATCTCCATGCGTAATTTGCAAAGGATACCACTTTCATCGAGATTTTCCTTGCATTCCACGGATCTTGAGAGACTAGTCTCCTCACTTGCACCATCTGGTGTCATCAACCTCTGTCGATCATGTTGAGAACACACCATCGACTAGCGAAAATGAAGTCAATGGAAAAAAATGAAGATTTAGATTTCCTTTTCAGTTGTGTGAAGGCGATCACGCCCTTCACCATTGTCCTTTTCTGGATGAAGCTCAAAGTGTCTTAGATAACCGTCCTACTTCACTGTAGCGACTTCTGCCTGGACACAAGAAACTCTTGCCAAGTCCATCACTAGTTGAAAATCTGACTGACATACCTCAGTTGTTGGTCGAAATGCCTATCATTGAAGATAAACCCTCTGAGTCCATAGCGGACCAAAGTCGATAGGTTGGGACAGTAGCCGACCCAGTCTTTCCTTTAGAAGGTACAGTCAACCTTTAGATGGTACAGTCTCCAAAGAGTATGAGAACGACACCATTCAAATTATTTTTGTTAACAAAAATTCTGATGAACATGGGGGCAATCTACCCATTCCTTTACCACAAGAGGGAAGTTCCCCATTTGGAGAGATTCATCCAACCGTTTATTCGGACCCTCCTCCAAGCAATCTAGTCGTTTCCTTCGATTGGGATCTACTAGCGGGACCCTGCCTTCCATCTAATGTACCATTCTGAATCATAGTACAAGTTTACAAAATGATCATGTCTGACACTATCATAGATGAAGGGGCTTCCATGAGTATCCTTTCCTCAACTGCTTGGAAAGCGCTTGGTTCGCCATCGCTTCTGCCTGAGAATCGAAATTTGTGAGGCTTCAACAAGGGAACCAGTCAACCGTTAGGGATCCTTCCAAATTTGCCTATAACTTTGAGAAGGAAAACAGTTCACTTGAACGTGATGGTAGGCCAAGGGCCACTATATTACAATCTACTCCTTGGGTGTGACTACGTTTACAGCATGGGATCTATTGTTTCCACACTCTTTTGGGTGATGTGTTTCCTGTATGAAGGCAGAATGGTGCAGCTTGTCGACCAACTTTCACTTTTAGGTTCGAACAGAGTTACGAGTCAAACGCCATCCCTAAATGGTCACTTTGCGTCAACAATGTATCTTCAACCTCCAGTTCATCCACCTAATTACCATGAGTAATTTAATGAATGTAATGAAGCTTAGGGGGCATGCACCCTGGTCTACTTTGGCAGGTGAACCCAGATGAAAAAATATATTTCCTTGTAGGTTATATGATCAGTTTGAAACATCATTTTCATGTAGGATATGGGATCAGTCTGAAACATTTATCTCCTCGCACGTTATGTGATTGGAATCTCACACCATTCACCTTTGTCTATTTCGAAGGACAGATCCAGGGAAGTGTTTTGTCTGACAGCAAATGAAATGATCCTGCGTAAATGTAGGAACTGTTGGATACCTATACCAATAGGTTTCATATTTCATGATGGGCAAATTTAAATGCCAAATATGCTCTGCTTTGCTGATACAAAGATCCCATATTTTCAAAAAAAGGCAAGGTGTGTACATGCCTTCATGTTTATTAAAATTGTGATGGATGGTCCAACAGCCTAATCTGGATCATGCCATGTTTCAATTTTCTGTTGAAAAGTAGAGAAAGAAATTCTATCCAAACTGTTTAATCTTGGCAGATCAGTAGTTAGGCAAAGAAGCTAAGGTTCCCAACTGCTTAATCTGGGGCCTTGGAAGAAATAAGGGTAGCGCTAGATAGGGAATCAAAGGAAAAAGCCAATGAAAAAGAAAAGGCACATAAGGGTTTGCAAGTCCAAGTGCACCCTCCAAGAAGAAACAAAAAAAATGCTAGGCAAATAGTTGGGTAGGTAAATGGGGTTGCAGAAGTGGTGTTCCTTCCAAGCTGAATTTTGTTGATCAATACAAGGAAAACAACATAATGAAGCATGTCTAACTTCCCCTTTTTCCTGATTCATCACTCATTACTAACATCCCTGCACCAGTTGTGTTTATGAAAGAAATTCAAGGTTTTATGTTGGTTCTTGATTCCTAAGAGCCACATTTCTTGTGCAAAATTCTTTTCATTTTAATCTACTCCCTAAACTAAGTTTTTTTCAAAGAAAACTTAGTAATACCACTCCTCATTCACCTTCTCCCTCCATATTAACCTCTAACTTTTATTATCTAACTCCTTGTGTCACCTTTTCCCTACTATTATAAACACCATGGTTTATAAACCCTAAGCATTCTATAAATATCCCCTCCTTGGCATTATAGCCACATGATTCACTACTAGGGAATCAAATTGACATCTGGTCAGTTTGAGAACCAAGCCTAATCTCTTTTCCACCTTCATAAACTCATCTACTTAGCCAACCCTTCATTTTGCCTAAGAAACCTTGAAAAAACCCTTTTTCACCCTTAGACCCGCTCAAAATGCAAAATATATGGAAAAACCCACTTTATCCCCCTTATCCTAAGGTTGGGACCCATTTGCTCTTTTATGCGAAATTATATCAAAACCCACTTAGCCTAAGTTTTGAAACCCATCCGCGATTTTGCAAAATTTCATTGAAAAACCATAGTTGTCCGCCTTATCCCAAAGTTTTTGGCCATGCGCGATTTAAATAAGAAATACATTAGAAACTATGAAAAATCATTGACATTTCTAAGGGCCCCGCTGGGCGCAAATCCCAAGGAAAACAATATTTTAATACCCGCCCGACGCCGTATCATCCGCGCAGATCTTGGGCCCGTCGACCGTCCGATCAAGCCCTTTTTATCCGACGGTTGACGTGGATATCGGACCGGCCCCGACGTCCGAAAGATATCGTCCGATATCTGTCAGAGGCTGACGTCAGGCCGGGTCCACGCATTGCCCCCAAATCACATCAGGGCCCCCTCTGACAGATTCCTTTCCGTAGCAAAAGCGGTGTGATATAATACCGCTGTGGTTTCCGGTTTTCCGCCAAGTCTGCCTGCCAGCGTCGGCGCCGCGTCACTGCCTGCGTCAGCGCCGCGTCCGCAACCTCCGTCCGCCATTGCTCCACCTGTCTGCCACCTCACCACCCCCGTGGACCACTCACCTGTATTTGTGACCCGGCCCATCGATTTACCAGGTATTTATCCCTGCAAGTTTTCTCTAAAGCCTGGTTTTTGTCTGCAATAACTGAGAACTCATTTTAGGCACCAAAAACGTATAATTCACCGGCGAATTCTCTGCACCCAACTCCCACTTGAAAATTTGACGGTCGAAATTCATCAGCCAAGCCTATTTTAACACAACTTTCATTGAAAACCTTCATTTTTTGTTCGCGCAGTCGTGAACAGAAACCCGGAACCTATACTTAATTATTGAGGAAGGTCTATTAAAGACAAGGATTTTCCTTCTCAAGTGACTGAAACAGTATTTCAATTACTGCAAACTTACCCTGTTATCCTTCATTTCTCAATTCACCTCTTCACTCAGGCAGTGCTCTTTTACTGTTGCCCAGTCTAAATAATAGCAGTCTATATACAAAACAGAGTCTAAGTAACCATGGAGACTCCAGTTGCACCTGTGGCCCTCAATGTTGCTCCCTT
>APFE030747754.1:0-13155 GCA_000404065.3 Pinus taeda | reverse complement strand
CATGTTTCTTTTTGCATTTTGGACAAAAAATGGCTAAAGCATCAACCTCTATTTTCTGCTTGTTTTGAATTTTAAGGGTGTCTAGTTGCTCACTAAGGCCCTCTAAAATGTCAGTTTTAAACTCATGAAGCTTATTGCCAATTTCTGCCCTACTTCTAGATCCAGTTGTAGATTTGTTTGCTCTAACAAGAGAAGGATCTCTCAGCCCTTTTCCTGCTTTAGATTTCTCCCTTGAGAGATGAACACATAGTTCTGCTATGTCACTTAATGGAAGTTTAGAGATATATCCCTTCCCCATCATGTTAAGGATATCTATCCACTCATCTCTATGGCCTTTAACAAAAGATCTTTCAAAGTTTCTTCATCTAAATTGTTCATCATTTCTCTTTTCAAATTATAGTTGAATATCTCAAGGAAATCCTCTAATTTTTCATCCTCTTTTTGCATTATTTTGAAAACCTCATCTTTATGATTGGTAGGCATAAAATAATCCAAGTATCTATCCAAAAATGCCTGTCTCATGTCATTCCATGTTCTAATGGATTGAGTGACTAACCCCATGAACCATTTCAAAGTAGCCCCTTTTAGTGTTGAGGGAAACAATTTGAGTTTTTGAGAGTCTTCTAAATAGTCATAAGTTTTGCACAAGACTTCAAACTCAAACAAAAATGTTTTAGGGTCCTCACTTCTCAAACCATAGAAGTTTGGGAGGACAGATGGTGAGATTTTTCATTGTTGTATGTGTTTCCTGATTCACTATATGGAATCCAAATATGTTATCTACTTCCCTATTTCCTCTGCCTCCTCCATTATTACCTCTACCTCCTCCATTGTTTCCTCTACCTCTCCCTCTACCCCCTCCTCCAAATAGTGAGAATTCTCCATCTTGTTATTCTTCTGCCATTATAGTTTCTTCAGAGTCACTATAGGGCTCAACCTACAAGGTTATTCCCTCTTCCTATGGTTCTTCTATTAATGGACTATGAGAGAGAGTTTCTACTTTTTCTTCCTCACTAGGTATTCCTAGTTCTTCAACTACAATAGGCTCTCCTGTGGAGGTGAAAAAGGTTATCCCTGCTGTTGGAGTTTCAAAATTTTTCTCTCCTAGGACCGTTTTGGTGGATGATGTAGGAGAATCTTCTGATTGAGTTTCTGCCCCTTGAATTCCAGGAATCCTATGGCTGGGAGTATGAGTCTGGGATGGAGGTGTGTCTTTTCTAACTCTTGATGGAGTAGGTGGTGTTGTAGGAATCGAACTTCTACCCCTAGCTATAAATATACCCCTAGAGCCTCTTTCTCTATGCATGTCATTGTTTTGTTTTGTTGTTTTTTTTAAATGACTGTAAGAGATGAGGCTACCTAGTTACACTTCCCCGAAAACGATGCCAAAATGTTTGGTCAGTTTAGTGTCCTAAATTGCTCTACATAAATTATCAATCTGGGTATCGTAAGCTGATGAAGTGTAGTGCACTATATGTGCTAGATGACCCTTATT
Source organism: Pinus taeda (assembly GCA_000404065.3). NCBI lineage: Eukaryota > Viridiplantae > Streptophyta > Pinopsida > Pinales > Pinaceae > Pinus > Pinus taeda. The sequence continues at coordinate 11,660 of APFE030747754.1, read as the reverse complement.
ACTTCACTGTTTTTAAGTTTTATGTTGTTTTGGGGGTTTTTGGTCCTTTAGTCCCTAATGATTTACAATGTGACTGTCAAAATCCTAATTTTAAATTTTGTAAAGACTGCTAAGAATCTAAAAGATGAGGACTAAAAGAGCTTAAGTAAGATTTGTAAGAAAAGTTTAATCAAGAAATAAAATAGAGTTTCTATCTTTAATCATATCATTATTTCCAAATCATGAGCTATGAACTAAAAAGTAAAATTGAAACTACTTTCTATTCAATTACAGAAACAAGACTAAATGAAATACTAAAACTAAAAGTGAAATTGCAACTATTTATTATGGAAACAAAACTAAAATGAAATGCTGAAGCTAAAAATGAGATTACAACTATTGTTTAGTCTATTGCAGAAACAATGAAAAACTGAAAGTGAAATTGCAACAAAACTAAATGAATTACTTAGTTACTGTGCCTCTCATTTTGGAAGACAAACTTCCTTGGGATGACATTTTGAGGAATTATGTACTTCATTATTCTAAGAGAAAATAAAAGCAAAAAATGTAGAAAAGACTCATTGCATGAATGAAGTATTCAACCACTTAGTTTGAGATGAGTTATTAACTAGAAGGGATTTTTAGAAACATTCATCTACACCATGAGTCGCTAAACTAGTAATAAAATGGCAAGAACAGTAATGGCACTGATTAGTCTATTAAAAACTAGTGAAATAGTAAATGAAATAAACTACTCTACACTACTGAATTCAACTTCTAACTACTGATAAAACTAGAAAGAAATTAAGCAAAGAGAAAGCTATTCTGTAATGAAAGAAGATATTTTGCATTAGTGAAGAAATGATGCATTATAAACAAGGTTAGTATGAAAAATGGTTATGAACACTATGGAAGAAATGATAAATTTACAATTGCAACTATAAAAGACAAAACAAAATGAAATGAAACCTCAGTCAGCGTAGGGGCCCTTTGCAACTTCTCAGGTTATGTGTACTCAATCAAAACTCCAATAAACACTTTCAGGTATCCATGAAACACACAGTCTTCATATTAAAAACACAGGAAATGAGTTTTCAAAATTATAGAACAATAGTCTCAGCTTAATACATGAGCAAATTCGAACTGGTTTTGTGTTCTTCACACAAGTATTTATAAAGAAATTATAAAACTGTTTATGGAGAAAAATAAGCTACAACCAAAAACAAGTAGCAAACAGGCACACAAAATTTTCTTCCTCGGTTGCTGGAGACATAAATCTAAGGTGATGGATGTTGGATTTGGTTGCACAGATGGTTGTCAAATTTCGTGGCCTTAGGAAGTTGTTTCGGATCCCATCACTGTGAAACATGTACAAAACAAAGTCCTGTTTGCCTTAGGTCTCTATGTTTGACTTCTCCTTTGACCAGAGTCTTGTACCATCTTCCTTGTTGACCTGGGCTAGGCGAATAGGACACAATCCATGTCATGATTTTTTCCAAGCTGCCCATGTAGTTATTTCCTCTTTCTGACACCAGAACCTATACAAGCATGGAAGTAGCTGCAGAACAATGGATTAGTTGCAGAATAGGCTACGTTCTGTAGCTAAAAGACAAAACTTATTCAAACAAAAAACCTAAAAGTATAACATGTAAATCACTAAAATGTTCTCCTTAAGGCAATGTATATTGGTTATTGATGATAGGGATGCATTTTCTTCATGGAAAAACAAAGAAAAGGGAGGAGAAAAGTTGTTAAGGAAAGGGCAATTTTGAAGCTCAACATTCACCATGAATGGCAACTACCTGTTAAGGTTCAGTGGAGGTTATCTTGGATAAGAAGGAATATGTTGGAAGATAGGTATCTGTGTCCTAGGATAGGGAGGATTTTGATAGTCGGTATACACATAACCCTTCTATCTAGTTCCAATATGACGTTGCAAAGGTGGGAATGACTGAGTTTGGACTTGTTGAATGTAAGGCATTTGAGGGATACATTGATACAATGGATATGGTTGCCCCATGAGATTTTGAATCATCCCAACATAAGGTGCATTTGGTTGCAGTTCTGGTTGTTCCTGTGCCATACCATACACATTCTGACCCATCTGAGCTTAAGGAATGACCTATCCAGATTGTTGTGATTGCAAGTTACCTTGAAGAGGCTGACTATACATAGGTTGAGATACACCAGATACTGATGATCTAGATTTAAATAGGAACACAACAAACTATAGATATAACCATAAATACAAATATGCAGTAGAAATAACACTTCATTTCATTAATATCAAATACTGAAATATGCTTACAAACAGAATGGAAATAAGACTAGCTTGGGCGATGGTAGCTTATCTCTGAGAAGAGATGTAGTGGTTACATGCCTTTGAATTGTGTTATATTGAGGCTCAAAGGTCTATTTATTATTAAGAAATAATGGAAAAAACCCTAAACATAAAAAAACCTAACCCTAGGAGATGAAGTGCCAAACTATGGGTCCTTTTTGGGTAAATTGGTACATCAACTTTTTGGGGTCATAACTTTGGCATACGATCTATGTTTGACGCGCACAATACCTCGTTAGAAAGATCTATCTAAGGACTATAAATTTTGAATGACCAACATTGGTACATAACCAATGTTGGTCCCCGTTTTCCCCCAAAAACGTCGTTTAGGGCCTCAAAATGACTCTCGAAGTTCAGGACTAAAAAAACTACGAAAAATAGTAAATTGTGCTACAAATAAGGAAACTAAAAAACTAAAAGAAACAATGGTCGGGGTTCAAGTGGAATAGGCTAGTGGCCACCAATATCCACTTGGATCAACCAATGGAATGGGTTGAGTTAAAGGTACAACATGTAATGGTTGGTTCACATTCATTTGAGTTTGAACAGGTTGATTCATGGGTTGTTAAACATAAATTTGAGGGGTATATGGAATAGGTTGAGAAGATAAAGATGAAGCCACAAATGAACTAGGTTGAATAGGAAAAGTAGGCTACCAAATGCTATAATTCATACCTAAATAAGGAGGAATCATTTAAGGCTAAGCACAATTTGAGGAGATGGAAATTAACTTGCAACAGGTTTTCCCCCTACTGTAAAATGAGGGTAATATAGAGGAAACTTCCCCCCAAGTGGAGGGTTCCCAATAGGAGATGGATTGGGATGTTGTAAGTAACCATATCCACTAACATAAGGGCCAATATTCTACTGAACTGTAGGTGTAGATGGAGAAAGAGGAGTAGACTGCGTAACACTCATTAACAAAGTGCCAGATGGAATTCTATATGTAGATGTGATGGGTGATGTCCATGGAATAGTTTCTACACTAGATAAGGTACCAGATAAGGATTGGTAACTAGGTGGGATGGACAGGACACCATATAAATGTGCCTCTGGTGTGGTTACAAACATAGATGAGGTTGTAAATCAAGTTTTCTCAGTCTTGATAGAAGATACATGATGGGAAACCAAAGAAAACTCAAACATGGTTAATCTAAAATATGACTGCCAAGATAAACTCAAAGAAGTTAAAAGGAACAAAATTAGACAAAGGAGGTTGAAATGGAGTATGAGGAGACAAAAAATGATGGGCTTGATAAATATGATTCCCTACTCGAATGGGAGAGGAGGTTTGAGGCTCTTCTTGTGGAATCTCTTTGATACTCACGAGACCAGGTGGAAGGGGTTCAAAGTTGAGTCCATGATATATAGTTTGAGGTTATGTTTGAGACAATGGAAGAGAATGAAAAGGTCCTAAAGTAATAGGTATAGATGATTGAGGTACCTTAGGTTGTATAACCTTAGGTTGAGTTGTCTCTGACTTGAGAAACTCAGGTTCAATAACCTCAGGTAAAGAGATTTCAGGTGCTTCAATATTGATTGTGTCAGATTCATCAACCAATGGAGAGGAAATCTTAGGCTTCGTACTCATAGGAAAAGATGATTATGGTGGATATATCTTAGATGGAGGACTAGAAGCAATAGCTCTTGAAGTACTGGATTCGGTAGTATGTGTTTTCTTATCCTTCTGAAAATGGATAGGAGTTTCCTCTGGAGGAAGAGGAGGCTTATTTTGCATTCTAAGCGAATGATGGGGTAAAGGGTCTTGTTCTTCCACGATGGATTAAAAACTTTTAATGATTAACAAAAAAAATAAATCAAAGAGGGTAAAATAGGCATAACGGTTTACCAAGAAATTGTGAAATACAATATATGACCTTGGAGAACCAAGGATTTACGTACGGGCATGCAATCTCCTTGAATGCTATGTTCGGTGTATCATAGTGTACAAGGAAATCAACTCGGTTACTTATGGTGAGGATAGAAACCTATGGTGGACTTCCAAAAATAATCAATGGTATGTGGAAGTGAAAACCATATTAGTGTTGTCTAATGTCTAAACATACGATGAGAGAATTGACATATACTTTTCATGCATTTAGTGTCATTCAATATACTTGGAGGTATGTGGAGAACAGTTTGACACACTTAATTACATGGAATGAGATATCACCCCCATAATGAAATGCTAGAAAAAAAGATAACTCCTATGTTTAAAGACGTCGGAACACGTCTCTAGCCTAGACCTATAGAGGTTCGCATTAATGTTACAAATTTTCCTTAGGTTGATTCAGTAAATTTTAAATTTTATCTTGATTTAAATTTCAGTTTTCAGGGCTCACCATGAATTTCACTTGAATATCCTAAAATGAAAACTAGCATGATAAAATTAAGCTTTTCATTTCAATGAAAATCTATATATCGAAGGGAAGAGAACAAAGAATATGCAACATACAAGATGGAACAAACAAAATTTGTCAAACAATTCCCCTAATGCGACTGTTTCTAACTACAATTTTGACTCACAAAACCTTAGATGTAATGCATAATGCACAATATTTTTATTTTCATTTCAACTTAATTTTCAGATGAAAACTAAGATATTCAGCTAATCATTGATAAAAATCACTTTTCAGAATGATGACTGAAACACCATTTCTTTTAAGAAATCCAACAACTAAGCAACCAGTTCCCTAATGACCTAATGACAAGAAGAAAGTAAAACCCAAACAAATTATTATCAAAGGCACTCAAAACCAAAAGAAAACTAGATGAAGGCTTCTAAGAGGGCTAAACACAGTTAGGACAAAAGGAGGACCAATTGGAATTAAGTCAATCAAAGAGAAAATGATCAAAATGATTTTTTTGCATGAAATAGGGGTCAACGCAGGTGCAAAGAGGCTAGCAGTTCTCTCCAACTTAGGTACATGGAAATCTAGTATGCTCTATTAGCAGACTAGGGGGTGCACTGATCAGAGAAAGAGGCTTTTCTAACACTACAAGTTAAATGCAGCTCAATGAAGGGTCTTCCTAGGGTTAATTAAAGCTGAGTGAGACATTGAAGGTCTTATGAAGAGGTTTAACAAGGGAAAAATTGAAGGAAACCACTAAGGGAATGAAATATTTCCCCAATATGGTCACCAATTTGTTATACATAATTTCGGATTGCGAACAGAAGTATCTTCCCTAGACCTAGTGGTCTCGTCTAGAACAACATAAATCAAAGAATATAATTTTTCCTTAGAAGAATTACAAAATGGAAATATGACTTACTTGTGATCCGTCGCATGTCATTTCATCCTCTTGGTTTGTCAGCTCCAACCGTAGCTCCGATCACTATAATTAGAACTTACACAAACAAACAACATAAGACAAATATCTACAACATCTATGTATCATTGCCCAATCATTCTATTCAATGGATCAACATAAAAATGAAACACATGTACATAAACATAACATAAAACATGTAGGAAAAAAGTATACTCTTTGTATTAAAATGGAAGGGAGATAGTTTAACACAAAAAATGGAAGATGATAACGTATAAAACCTCCCAAGTTGATTTGTCCTTCCTTGCCAGAATGTACACCTCAAAGCCACCCTAATGCATTGGAATAATTTCTCTCTTATGATCAAAGCAACAACATAAGGGTATGGTTAATCTCCAAAAGCCAACCTCTAGCTTATGGATGGAAGTAAATATATAGGAGAGAATGATAGTTTAGGAATTCTTATCCATTTACCAATATAGGCTTGATAACCACTCTTGATGGGAGGATGAGATCAAGAGAAAAGAAGGTGAAAAATCCAAGGTAGGGGAGACAGGATTCAAAGTTCTTATCCAGGGTAAATGGTTGTAAGAAATCCTGGAAGCTTCTGGAGGAGGAAGCTTCAAGATTCTATTATTTTTCCAAATTTTCTTGATCAACGCGCCCCCAATAAGGGCAAACCTACTCTAATCAGAGAAGGTGCATAATTGAGAAACTTTCCACTCAAATTAGGTCCCTACGGGGCCAAGGTGAATTGGGCCTTAAAATAACTTAAATAAAGTAGTAAAGGCCAGAAACTCATGGATTTAAGGGAGTCATGCTTAGGGCTTTGTGTAGGAATGATGACAAGGTGTTCATGGATGTTGATGGATCCAGATTGTAGGCCTATTGACAAGATGTGACAAAATGGCTTATAACAATGGTCATCAACAATATATGTTTTCTTTACAATCACATCAGAAGGAAAGTTATTACGTATAATCTTAAGAGCATAGAGAAGGATTGTGTACATGCATTGCACATTGGTATTTTTATGGGAATAAGGCAAAACCAAATGGAGATTCTAATAAGGGTGAAGAGAAGAAGGGAAAATGAATCTTTTGATGTAATTGTACCCTTTCTCTCCCACACACACACACACACACACACACACCAAGGAGGCTTAGTCTTAGGATCATCATATTTTATCTTATACATCGGATTAATTTTAGAAGAAGGTTCCCCCTTAAATTAGATTGTATTCATTAATTTTATATAATTTTCAAGGTTGGATCATAAAATTTTGTATTAAGAGAATATGATCCTATGGTTTCTCTCCTTAAGAAATACATGTAATTTTCATTATAACATATTTTTTAGGAGGTTTCAAACAACTAAATTTAGAGGAGTTTGAGGAGAAATAGTGAAGCGCATGTGGTCAAAATTTCAAGTTTTGGTTCACTATAATTTTGGGGATATAACCTATCAAAGTTAGAGTTTGTGACTAATTTGAAATTAGTCTCAAATGAGTCATCTTTTAATTTTCACTATAACTTTATTAATGGAAAGTTTTGGACATAAAATTTTTGAAAAAAAAGCTTAGAGAAATAAATAACTACACTTGGTCAAAATTTCAAGTTTAATTTCACTATAATTTTAGAGATATATCCTAAGGAGTTTAGGGTTTGTGACTAATATTAAAATGAGCTTAAAAAGTGATCATTTTTGTAGAAATTCTAGAAATTCTCTACAAATCTATCTCTGAGATCTCTATAGAAAATATGACTGTAGATTAACCTGATAATGCAATATAACTAAAGCAAAATATTGTAATCTACTTCTACTATCAATTTGTGGAAGCTTAAAGATTTAGCAAGATCAAGCTGAACACATATAACCAGAAGAAGAAGAATCAATGTACAATACACATGAAAATACTTTGGGGAAAGCTCAGATAAAAACCCCACTATTTGTATTATCATACAAGGTGGAAATACATCAGAATCATACAAAGCCTTAGCTCTCACAGCTAGCCAACTCTCAGTACAATCCTCCTAGATGATCATAGGTAATCAAAGCTTCTCAGAAGCCTTCTCCTCTGCCCTCCAAGCTCCTATTTCCTTGCACTATTTCTCCTGGGTGATCCTCCTGTTACCAAGTGGAAGACTCTCAACCAAGTGGAACAATGATCTCTCACATTGATCTCACACCCTGTTAGAACTGCGCAATCCTTAAGGAACCTTCCCTTGACTACATGGATGAGTTTCCTTTATAGGAAAACACATGCAACTGATAGTAACTTGTCCTTGACATTTAGCTCAACTGGGTCTTTCTCAAAATAAACATGCATGAGTTTTTGATGAGGGAATCTTCAGTTATCTGGAGTACACTGGTTGAGTGCATGCATGCATCAACTAGATGATAGCTCACAATTAGTTCCTCAAATAGTTTGGAACTAATTTAACTGGACTTAACTCAGTAAACTAAGCTAACTAATTACAACTCAAATATAACTCAATCTTATCTCCTTCATTAAGGGATAATATCCTTAATTTAAGGGATAACTCTTGCATGACTTCAGAAAGACTTCTAACTTGAATTCTCCAACTAATTAATCCATAATGAATTAATTAATTATTTTCAAGTAGCTGGTGAGACTAAATTAGAAATTAATTCAAAATTTTAATTCAAAGACAAATTAAAATTGGAATATTCTGGATTCTAATTTTATCATTTCTTGTTGCTATTTTCAACAATTTTATTTTCACTATAACTTCTTTTTGGGAGGTTTTAGATAGTGGAATTGTGGAGACATATTAAAAATATGATATTATAGGTGGGAAATATTTTATATTCGGATTTATTGTAATTTTAAAAATATAGTCTATGAAAAATAGGGTTTGTGACTAATCCTGAAATCAATTTTGAAAGAAACATCTTGGAATGTTTTCTATAAAATTATTTCAATGAAGTTTTAGACTTTGGAAGTTCAAAATATCAAGACATAGAAAATGAAATGCAATTTTTTTTTTTTTCCAGATTTTGGCTCATTATAACTTATGAAATATATTTTATGGTAGTTTGGGGCATTTTAAGATATTTTTGTAGGGTTATGAAGCTCACTTTCATTTTTTCCAGAGATGTATTCCAAATTTTTTAAATAACATAGTGATCCATTATTCATTGAGTAAAATAGTTGAAAGGAAAGAATGCACAAATGAACTAAACATGGTTTCACATAGTTGGAAATCTCTATACCCCCTATTGGTATCACTAAAATTAATACCTCATCAAACAATACATTTATATAAAATCTCACTTCCTCGTACCTTTAGGCATATATGAAGTCCCATAGGTATACCTAAATCTAGATTTATATAAGATATTCAACCATCTTGTTTTTGTAGTACACCAAGATCAACACTTAAGAAGACCGCTCTCTAGTACTTATGTATTTAGGTAGTATTACTAAGGGCATGGTTAAGCCCCCCTAGTTAGCTCCTATTGACAGGTTGTAATGTACCACCAACAACTAGGGGATCTCCCTGATGTAGGGTCTCAATTAGACTCTACACCATTTGGTCTAGGAGTTCCATCTGGTATGTGGGTCAGGTTACCATCTCGTTAATTAATATTTTTCTTCGAAAAATGCAAGCATCAACGTAAAGAGAAAAAAACAAACAAATTCAAGTAAGTAACCTACAAAAATCCAATACAATAAAGGCCATGAATAGCAACAACATAACTTCAAAGCATGAAACTCAAGAAAAGCATTGTTAGCAAAGCTTCAAATCAGATCCATACATACATGTAAAGGTTAGTTTATCAAACATGAATAATTTCATGATTAATAACCATATAAAAGAATAAGTGAGCATACAATCACACAATGATACAATGATAATAATAATAAAGTAGTTTATCAACACAAGCATAAGGTACCATCCATTCATCGCAAGAGGAATCCCACAATGAACAATGACATACGAGGAAACAATATGCCAAAGTTCAAGAAACTTTAAAACTTTAAGCTGAGAATATCCATAGCACCATCACAAAAGACATCCATCAAATGCATTAGTGGAAAGAGGAAATTACTTCTTGAATTCACTAAAAGATCTCTTAGTTCTCAAACAATATGCACAAAAGATAAGTTCAAAGCCAAAATTCACTTACAATGTGTCATGAGGGCATATTTATAGAAAGAGGGGCAATATTTCATCTTCCCCATGACTATTGAGCTATCTTTACCTTTCACATCCCTATGTTGGGACAGGTTCCCCTCGGGTCAATTTTGTAATAGTTTTTGTTATTTATGTAAAGTCTTTGCATTTTGAGGAGCGAAGCACAAAGGTCATAGAAGTTAGAAAGGGCTTTAGGAAGGTCAAAGCCCCTTAGTTTGTTAGAAGTTAAGATGTTTTGTGACCTGCCCATTGTTTGTGAATAATGGTATTGTAATGAAAGAAACTACATAAAGGAGTCATAGCTAGTCAAATGAGGTAACTCAATCATTGAAGATCTATGTATGGGCAAATGATATAAAGAAAAATAGTCTATTTTCTGTACTTAGGTGAAGGGGAAGACTCATGCAATGATGTGTGCAGAGACTTTGGTAAGTCCGCAGCTAAGTGCGTGGGCCCCTGTAGCTATGTGTGTAGGGAGGAAAGATTCTATAACAAAAGGATTGATCATAATAAAGAGTATTTTGGAGCAATATTTGTGTGTTTGTGACTTTATGTTTACTTCTACAATTTTTATTTATTCACTTTGATTTCTACATTTATCTTGAGAAACACTTAATTGATGCGCGGAAGTAGTAAATTTGTTAATTTACTTAATGATATGGATGTTTAAAGCAAATGACACAGAGTTAGGATATGTTTCTATAAGTTACTATAATTTCTCTATTTCAAGGGTTAGGGTTCGAGAAGGTCAGAATAAAGCCCTAGAAGTAATATAAACCCATCACACAGATCTCCGGATGTAGAAACCTTGTTCTTTCATCCCCTAATACTGACTTGGGTGATATTGTAGCTTGCACTACGCAGTTCATTGCTGAAAGGGCTGGCAGTGTAGGGTTTTCTTGGTTGGCACAACTAACTCTAAACCTAAGTCCAGACCCCCTTAATCCAAAAAATGGTTCTATTGTCAAGACCACGATTTGTGTGAGGAATGTGTGATATCAAATAAATGGTTCCCAACTAAGAAGGAAAATGAGAAGTGGATAGATCAGAAGTTACACGAATTTTCAGCCCAGGAAACCAGGAATCTGTGGTTGTTGAAGGAAGAGTGGTTGAATAGATACCTATATACAGACGAGCATGAGATTTTCTTCTACTCTTTTTCGTACTAATTACACCAATGGTTGTCTAAATTGGGAAATAGTTAGGGTACGTGGAAGTTGGACAACCCTATTGTGTGGAGTCCAGAATTGGCCAGGCACTTGGAAGCATCAGAAAACAAGATCACTATGGTTTTTTATTACTAGATTGATAACATTTTGGGCAGATTCATTATTGAGTTCGTGATAAATACATTTGTTAGTTATAGCGAAGCTAAACGATAGTTTCTCAAAGGACCAAGAGGTAAGTATCTGAAGTCCCTGAAAACCTGGATTCAAATTCTATTGTATAAGAAAAGGGTTAGGTCATTGAATTAATGTTTAGAAGAGATTTGATGGGGGCTACATGAAGTGGAAAGACGTTCAAAAGAGATCTAGATTCAGGTGTTAAGTACAGTCCTTTGTTGGGAGTATCTAACAATGACGAAGAAAGTAGTGTTTTGAAAACACCTCCAGGTGCGTTGCAAATGGTAAAGCCAAGTATTGTAGGGATACCACATCCATCCACTCCACCTCCACCATCACCTCCACCTCACACACCTATACCTGCACCTCCGCGTCCACCTTCACATCCACTATTCAACATGGCCAACACGATGAAGATGCCCATATTCAAGGGTCTATGGACAGAAGACCCTGCATATTTTTGGTTTGTAGCTGATGCTGTATGGAATTCTCATCAGATTATAGATGATGACTTGAAGAAGGTGCAACTGGTTACAAAACTGCAAGATAGAGCACTAAGTTGGT
>APFE030747740.1:0-23589 GCA_000404065.3 Pinus taeda | reverse complement strand
AAAAAAATCATTTTCAATTATTCATATAAATTAATAACAAAGTTATACTTTAATTACAATTTTACTTAAATACTATATTGAGATTAATTTACTTCAACGTATATTAGATATGTGAATTACTAATTCATTTTAACATTTCTTTTTAATAATATACGAACCATAATGGGTTTTTTTTAATTGTATTAATAAATTTGATGGAATGTCATAATAAATTATATGGTCCCATTCTATATATTCAACATGTAAAATACAAAGTTATACGTTTATGTTATTTAAGTGTTTTTACTTAAAAGAATTGGTATATTTGTGGTTTGTCACTGAAGAGGTTCGAAGTTTGGGTAGAAGTTTTTATACGATAATAATTTAATTAAGTATAAAATTTAATTAATAGTTATGTTTAACATTGTATAGTTAGTATTAAGTATTAAGTATTTTTTTTGCTAACTTTAAATTTTAATATAATATTTTAATATTATGAATGTGTTGATTTATTTTAAAACAATAATAACATTGTCAAAATAAGTTATATGAATATTTTTTTCTTATTTCATTAATTTTTTAAAATATAATTAAATATTTTTTTGGCAAAATTAAAAGTTTAATATATAGTATATATAGAATTGACATTAAAGAGAATGAAATAACAAGTTAATAATTATTTATTTAATATTCGAATGAATGGTAATTTTTTATAATAAATGCTTATATTAAAGAACACATGTCATGTCATTAGAGTGTTCATATTATAGTAAACATGTCATGTCATTAGAGTATAGATTGATATAATGAGAGTTGTACAAATTGTACACATGTTATGTTTACATTTTTTTTTCAAATTTATAATTTTAAATTACTTTTTGTAAATTAAAAAATAAAATTGTCTATTCAATACTTTACACTAGTGAGAAAATGAAATTTTTGAATTTAATTACAAACCATTTGTGTTTATGGTACATATTAATTAATATATAATTTTATTTTTCCTACACAATAAGAGGGGAGACCAAGCCAGGAATTTCAAATCCCCTCTGCCCGTCGAATGAAAATTTGATGACATTTTTGAATTTTTCATGCTCTTCATTTTACGTTCTACTCAAATTTCTGAGTGTCAATCTTCCCTTATCTAGAAACTACTCGTACATCTCAGCGTCCATTAATCTCCTTATGACAGTGCCTTGTTTAACTAAGTTAACATAAGTGTTTATAAATAGCATGCAACCATACTTTTAAGACTTTATGAGATTTTTTAGCTTTTGAAATTAATAACTTTGATTATATACTTAAATATTAACACGTAAAGAACACTAAAAAACCACATGATTAAGATGATAAAACTCTTCAATCACCATTATTAGATGAGAAGTTGGAAAATAATAACACATTATAAAAGTATGACATTTAAAAAGACAACATCCCTCCTAATCAATAATAAATATTGATGTGCTGAGGAAAGAAGTTGGAAAGTAAGTTGTAACAATATCTTGATTAAATAGAGCATTTAATAAGCCTCACTTGATACATTATAGATCAATTACTCAATTCTCCTTTCGGGGGTAATGTGAATATGGCTTTTATACCTTTTTTTCTTGTACATTGATGATTTCAATTAGAAATACTTTTGATGGTTTCATACTTTTGAATGTTTATGATAAAATGATGAGGCATCATACTCTATAAACATTAGGAGCAAGAGAACATGTTAGATGTAATTAGCTCCTAGTTTTCAACTACTTTAGTATCAATTTTAGATTTCTCTATTAAAAGAAAAGACAATATATAAATATATATGAAGAGTGCATTTAATCTTCAATCTAAGTATTTGTTATAAAAAAAAAACCTCAACAGCTAGTTACGAGGACACAAATACTTTGCCAACCTATCTATTTATTGTGAAAATGTTTCAGGTAAAAATATAATCTCATGTATTTTATAATATATGGATTTATATGTGTAAGTATCATATTACATATAGTAGATATTTAAATGTCATCTCAAAAGGAAGCGTTTGGACAAAGTGAGTAGACAATCAAGCTTTCAAAATATCCTTTAAGTTTTCATTTCTAGATAACATAACATGAAAATTAGTTTACTGTGATTAGTAATAGAAGCAGAAATATGTCACCCGAATTATTTTTTTTGAATCAACTGTAATAATGGTTTCCAACGATTGCAGTATTAATTTCTGAAATCAACTAGAATAATCATGGGTTTCAGACATGGTAATTAAATTGAATTAGGGAAGGTGGAATAAGCAGTGTTTGAGCTTGCAATGACATAAATGTGAATGCTTGAAACTATAATGAATCTTTCACTTTCCACACTATAAATAAAAGTCAAAAGCTAGAGATTTTTTTACACAAAACATAACATTTAAAATATGGTTAAAAGTAATATGATACCTTGCAAAGTTGATTGAATGATGTACACATTCCGACTTAAAGAAAAGTGTTGCGAAGGACCCTTGTTGTAGTCTGGCTTGTTTGTTAAAATTTTCACAATTCCTTCTATCCAAGCAGCCATGAATACCAGGTTTTCTTCTTGCTTGTCCTTTGTCAAACATTGATACAATTACCATTATGGAACAACTAATATATGTGATGTCGAGTAGATGTTTAATAATAAAATTAATTGATGTCATTGGCTCCATCAAATACTTGAAAAATGTGTTTATTCTACCTTAAAATGTTTGTGTGTTGCTCAATCGTGCGGTTGTCTCCTCTTCTCCAGTCAATGTCAAGAACTAACTTTGTATCTTGATCTTGCTGCAACTCAATTTAATATCCAACTTCACCCACTTCAACCCTTACTAGCCACTAGGCCTGGAATTTCAAAACCCTTTGCCCGTCAAATCTAGCAATATGTAGCCTAACTTCTCTTCTAAAATATAGAACAAAACAAGAGCATTGTTAGATAATGTAGGTTGAGGAGACTAAAAGAACTGACATTGCAATACAAGAGCTTAGGCTTAAGCTTACCTCCATCTCATTACATGTGTGAATCTGAACCAGAACCATCAGATAGTTTGTAGTTGCACTGTTCTCCAAATATGTAGTAGAACTTGGGAATTTGAATTGGGGCACCGACTTTCTTCTTGAAGTGGATCCACAGGCACCCCATTCCCAACACCAACCTATCTGCCAGTTGGATAAGAAACAACACAATGCAAATGCTGGCCAATGTTTGAAGAGAAGGGGTACGATAAGTGGCCTTGACAAATACCCATTCAGAATAAATGGAATACAAAATTCCCTGCAAGTCCAGCAACGGAGAAAATTCGAAGTAACCGTGGCTAAAGTGCCAGCCTTTCATATAAGCCATAATCTCAAAACCTGGCATCAGGATGGAAAATAACATAAACTCTCTAATGAGTTTGTACTGTTTACTTTTCCCTAGTTTGTCCTTATCTGTCACACGATTTTAGTTCTTGCTCAAAGTCACTCTTCTTTTCACAGCCTTGAGAAGGCTCCATAGCCCACAGCGCGATGGGCTTTTAGCAGCCAAACCCAAGTAAGCAGCCTGCCATTTTTTTCCACGGCCCTGCTTATATGAGTGATGGAAATCATCGTGGGGCTTTGCAATTCCACCATGGACCAATTTGGATTCTCCATTTTCACTACAATGGAAGTTCCCCCTATGGATCTCCTTCTCCGTGTTCCACCATTCTTCCCCATATGGATCTCCTCCTTGTTCCACCATTCTTGACACTCAAAATTAGGAGTCGAGCCAAACTAAACCCCAACCCTAACGCCAGGGAGTCACATGAAAAACAAAAAAACGAAAAATAGTCGTGCCCAAGTTTGGATTTTGAAGATAAGTTTGAAAGACTTTTGACGTAATAGTAAGTACGTTCTCCTCCTCTACTTTCTCCATCTTCGAACCGACAGAAAACGAACCCATCAACAACCTCATATATATCACAATGTTGAGGCCACCTAGAGTTTCTAAAATTTGAGCCACAAATGCCAAGAAGGCAGGAATGCAATCGATATCTACCTTTCCCTACTCCTCTCGTTTGTCCTTCTCTCCTCTTTCCAAACCAAAACCCTAAACTCTACGAAGTTCGAACTTTGTTGTTTACCGGTCCCTGGCTAGTGTTACTAACTCAAAACAGGTATCATAAATTTTGATGGTTGAAATCCAAATATAAATGTCATTTTGACAGGTTGCAAATATCTAACACACGTCAAACTTGACTTGGAAACATTTACAATTACCGTCAAATACATCATAGAATTCAAAATACGTCCTACAAGACGTCAAATTCCAGGCTTGGGGGAGACATTTTAACCAATCATATTTGAGATAAATAGAAATAATTTTTATTTAAAAATCATAAATTTAATTTCATAATGTTAAATTTCGGATAGATTTTAATTTTTTTTAGTCAAAGAAAAACTAATGGCAAGTCAATGAAAAATTGAATGTTATATCCTCCATGCCATAGAGAAGTATAAAATAATGAATTAATATTATAATTTTTATAATTTTATAATAAAGTTTGTATAAACTACTATAGAGCAATTTTCATAAAATACTAGATTAATTTAATTTATAATAGAAAAAAATTAAATATCGTATTTTAAAAAATATTTAATTTTAAATTATTTATTATATTATTGTAATAAATTGCATTTATTAAGAAAAAGGGAAATGGTATTCTCTTATTAATTTATATATGTTTTTTTTCTAACGTTAAGACTAACCTAAGTACCCACGGGGATTTGAAGACAGTGACCTATCACAAGGAGTGCCCTTAACAGCGCACCCAAATCACCGTCAATCCAAGCCCCATGGGCTATTTTTATAATGTTAATTTAATAAATAAATCTATAATTATTTGATTATAATATATATAATATATAAAACCAGAGAGTAGGTTTACATTGGAAATGGAGCCCAATATAATGGTTCAATCTCTCAATCAATCTTTTTTAAAGCAAAACACTCTACCACTAGCCTGATTGAATATTAATAATAAATATGTTACTTTGCATTATATATAAAAAATTATAAATAAAAAAAATTAAATTACCGTTACAATTATATATAATATGGATTTTTTATAAATTGCTAATATTCCCACTCACATCAAAATCATGGTTTACAAAATCTTCTATTTTAAAAATAAAGTCTAACAATGGTTTGTCTAACAATTAGATGGATTTAGAGTCTTGCAGATTTTTTTTTTTTCAATGTCTTATTTTTGTTATTGAACTAAATTTTTCTTTGCATATATAAATTCAACGCCCTCAAAAACCTCTAAATTACTAAAATTGTAAAAAATTTAAAACAAAACTTAAAATACTAACCAAAATAAACAATTTTAACCAAAAATATACCAAAAAAACAAATAAAATTTAACTAAATTCAACATCCTCGAATATGATGCCAATTATCTTTTGAAACCCCCACTAGCATCTTATTAGGGAACATCATGACGTTCCCGTCAGTCGGGCTGAGTGGAGGACCACTGCAACTCCTCTCTAGTTTCAACGATTTCATGGCATTTCACTTTTGCTTTAAATTATTATTTGACAATCTCTGTACTCGTAAATTATAATGTATAAAATTACGAAAATATTGGATAGCATGTAATGCCTTTTTTTCCCTTTCTGCACAACGCTTTGTCGTTGGACATATATTATCTACTCTTGGTTGTATATATACGTATATCTACACACCTAACGAATTATTATATACATTTTATATTATTATTTATAAAAAAATTATTCACTTCAATACTGTATGCTATTCAGAAAATAATATTATTAAAGGTAAGTGGTCTATTATATTATATATTATTATATATACTATCTACGAGTAATTTTATAATATATAGATTTTCCTTATTTATCTTATTACAATAATAACAACATTTAAAATATTATATACACTTCATTATCTCGAATCTTATTTTTCAAAATATATAACTAGAAATATAAGCATTATGTAAACACAAAATTAAAACTTGTGCATAATAAGTTGCACCCTCATTGCATTCTTGTGTCAATCAAAATATCAACTTGTGAGTTTGCCATGTGATAAACTCACCAAAGCATAGTCATACCAATGGGATGAAACTGGCTTGCTTTCCCATGCCATGAGGCCAATTTTCGAGAGGTAATCAACACTTGTGTTATTTTTGGGAAACACATATGTAAATATGATCCATTGAAATGTGTCTTTTAGTATACGGATCAATCTCAACCAATTTCGCAGAAGTGGTGGAGCAAAAATGGTTTTTCCTTTGTTCCAATCAATGACCACCTTGGAGTCATGATATATACTATTAGCTTCAAAATCAACCCACCTTTTACAATATAGCAATCCCCATAGTGCAACCACCTTGGCCTTTGAATTTTTTCCTTCACCACAACCCATAAAAATTTATACTGAGTTGTCATAGAGACATTTATATGAGCACCACATCCACAATGCCCGTGTGATCCGGATTTAAACAGGAATGCAACAAATTACAGAGATAACCATATACACAAATATGCAGCGGAAATAATACTTCATTTCATTAATGGAAAATACTGAAATATGCTTACAATCAGAAATGAAAATAAACTAGCTAGGGCGATGGTAGCTATCTCTGAGAAGAGATGTGTGGGCTACATGCCTCTGAACTGACTTACAATGAGGCTCGAAGGCCTATTTATTGTTGAGAAACAATGAAAAACCCTTAACATTCCAAAACCTAACCCTAGGAGATGACACGCCAAACTGTGGGCCCCGTTTGGGGGTAAGTTGGTACATCAACTTCCCGGGGTCGTAACTTTAGCATATGATCTCCGTTTGACGCGTACAATAGCTCATTAGAAAGATCTATTCGAGCACTATCATTGTTGGAACAACAACACTGTTCCATGGACCCGTGTTGCCCTTGGATTCCCAAAAAACATCGTTTAGGGCCTCAAAACGGCTCCGGAAGTTCGGGACCCGAAAAACTGCTAAAAATAGTAAGTTGTGCTACAATTAAGGAAACTGAAAATGCTGAGAAAGACAATGGTGGGGGTCCAGGGGGACTTGGCAGGTGGCCACCAATATCCACCTGGATCACCGTGCAATGCAGCCCCGTCAAACTATACAACGGGATATCGAGCATAATGTGGGATAGCCATGTTTCTCTAAGGCTTTTAACATCGAGCCTTCCTCCCATATTCCTTATATGAAGCACAAATCTTGACATGGGTTTTGTTTTTGTCATATGAACATCCCTTGAAAATCACAACATTCTTGCCTTTTCCATATACTCCATAAAATAATAAACAATAGAGTCTGATTTTCTTTGAATTGAATCATCCACCTCTTGATTCATTCATCCATGGATAGGAAGTACCAATGCAAATGAATGTTTAGACTATGTAAAACATTATTCATGTGGCAATAACATAGGGACATAGAATGAATAAATGTATAATGTATTCATTCTCACCCATACAAAGATAGCATCTACCAGGACCAATAATTCCTCTTTTGCTCAAATTCTCCATGTGAGGATCTTAATCCTCCAAAACAACCATGATTTTTTTTATTTTTTTAAAGGCATGTTCCAAAACTATATAGTCCTAAGATTCCTAAAAAATAAATAAATCATCTTATATATCTTGAACAATCAATTTAACCCCGAGTGAGTGCACTATTTCCATCTAAGCTTGTCTTTCATTTTACTCTTTAACATTATTATTCATAAATAATATTTTGTTCTTATAAATAAAAAAGTTATTACTAATTCTAATTGCTTTTTGAGGTTTAAGAAGAGTTGAAATGTTTTTGGATATATTCACAAAGAAATTATTATTTTACTTAGAAAAACTTTTGGACGAATATTATATTCAATGTAAAGAAAGATTTTAGATTAATAAATTTCAATATTGAAATTTTTAGTTTTGTGATTACTTCAATAAAATGATAAACTATACACTATATTTATTTTTATTATAAAAATAAAATCACAAAACTAACTAGAATAATCTAAAATGAATTATATTATATTTTAATATAATTGAAAAATATATATATATATACCATATTTCTTCTTACCGTCTTTTGATATTAAGTTAGTTTTCTATCTATCTTTTGGGGATAATTTGATTAGAAGATGAAAAAAAACAACTTAATTTAATGAAAAAATAAAAATGAAATTACCATTACAATATGAACGTATACGAATACTCAAAGATCCTGCGCGCGAAATAATGAAATGAATATGACGTCACCCATTTTTTTAAACCCTCAATTCATGGGGAACATTACGGCTATACGGTCAGTCGGGGTGGGTGGAGGACCACTTGAACTCCCCTTTACTTTAAATTACTTTCACTTTTACTTTAAATTATCCTTTTCACCATCTCTATATTTATAAATTATAATGATAAGATTAACACTCCATAATGATTTCAAAACCTAATTTTCGGCTGGAATATATTTCCCTTTGAGAGGTTATGGGAAAATGTTATATTCCATGTAAAGAAAGTTTTTAGGTTTTTATAATTTTAATATTAATTTTTTAGTTTTGTCACAATTTTAAGGTGTAAGGTTAATATTTTTTTCCTTCTATTTTATTGTTTTAAAAAGTTTTATTTTAGAAATTTTTGGTTAATGAGTTTCGAACCAACAAGTGTGATTCATCATAAGGACCAAATGAAGAGGGAGATTCATCATGAGGACCAGATGAAGAGGCAAACCATAACAAAGGCTTAAATAGAGAGCAATGTCGAGACCATAATTTCAACATACCATGACAAAGGCTTAAATAGACAGCAATGTCAAGACCATAATTTTAAGTAACGTCTATATTTGAATAAGAATATTTAAATTATGATTTTAATTTATATATGATAAAACAAAATAGTTATTAAGTACCCACTTATCTGAAACTATAGTTTTGAAAAATATATTTGAATTATCGATATTCTAATTTATTAATTATGAATTAAGAAAGTTTTTTGATTAACTGTAAATAAAATAAATTTTGGCTAAGAGTTCGAACCAACCAGTGTGGTTATCATCAGGTTACAGTATGAAGAGGCGTGGACCATGGAAATGCTTAAATGGGGCATGTCAAGGCCAATATTTCATAGACCACTATATTACAATAATATAATTATTTGATATTAATTTATTAATTAAGAAAGCTTTTGGTAGAAATTACATAAAAAAAAATGGCCGACAGTATTCAAACCAACGTGTTGGTTCATATCAGCCAGAGGAAGAGAGAGGCCATGACAAAGGCTTAATAGAGGGCAATTTTCGAGACTATTTTAAATTTCCACCAAGAAAGTCAGTAACCACTATATCCTGCAACATAATTAATTAAATTATGATATTAATTTCTTTATTTTCATTAAAAAAAAACAAATATTATTAAGTAAACCAAAAACTATAAATCCATAACTTTTTAAAAAAATTAATATTTAAGAATTCATTTATTAAAATCAATTACTATTAAAAAAAATCTATTAATAGGAAATAAGAGAAAAAAAAGAATCAAACTCCAAACAAGGGAGGGAAGTAAAAAAAATATAAAAAAGAGTTAACACCCTAATTGAGACAAGATCATTTAACAAATAAAAATAATTAATGGAAATAAAATAAACTAAAATAAAAATATTACAGGTCTATTTGGGCACTTCACCCCCGATGATCAGATCAGTATAATTAGGGCTCATCAAATCCTAATTCATTTGTTATGTGCCCTAGACAAGTCATCAAATTAAATGCTTCCATCCTTGAAAGTTTCTTAGCTTGAAGCCCTGCTGAAATGCCTCCTTGGGACATCAGCGCAGCCTTGGTCAAGGGTAACTGTGCTGCAGAGCAGGTAGCCCCATTTAGGCCTACATTGCAGTGCACTTAGGCCCACTTTGACCTATGCTGGGCAAGAATGAGCGAAATTGACATAGGATTCTGGGAATATTCCTTGATTCTAGAGCATTCTAGAAGGATGCCCAACTCTCATTTCATCCTATGAGGTCGACTTTGGATAAGATATGGATCAATTATCCCTCTATCCTCTCATCCCTTTCTCCATGGAAACTAACTCCAATTTTGGAAAACCATTCATTGCCCAATTTATGACATAACCACTTGCATTTCCCTATAAATTGACCACTCATCATAATGATCAGGGGCTGGAATTTGAAGATTGTAGAGAAATATTGTTGGTTTGAGACTCGAGTTCATTGTCAAGTAATGTTATGTTGCTGGATTGATGTGCTATTGGTGTGATGATGGTTTGGACTGAAGCTGGATGAGTGACACGGGATCAAACTGAATTGGGTGTAACTCCTCCTTCAACATCAATAAAGTTGTTTGTTCCTTTTCCCATATTCTTGCTCATATCTATGATGCATATATGTTTAAATGTTGTCGATTCCATTTATTTATAATAGATAGATCATATGTTTTGATCTTTTTCGTCTTTTGTTTCTGTTGACAAGTACCACTTGAGTGAATTTAATTCGAGCGGGAGCGACGGGAACAATTCAAAGGAGATCAAAGGAAGCGAAAGATCACAAGTAGCTTCCCTCATCTCATCTATCTACTATAGGGAAAGGTTAAACCACTTTCTTTCTGTTGTTCTAAGTGTAACTACACATTTAGGGAAAATGTACTTATCCGTAGGTATACATTCCATATAACGACATGGAGCTAGGTCTAGGGGTGGAATTCATTTCTCAGGAGTTGGGTACTTCAATAACCATTCTTAATATTTATGCCCTCCCCACCAAATCATAAGGAGTTTTGGGTTTGTCCCTTTGATTAAGTTCAATTACAAGAAAAAAAACCTAATCATGGGAGGGGATTTGAATTTTTCTATGGGTGAAGCAGAATCCTGGGGTCCCAAATTGGGGCCAGATCCACTCATCAATTATTTTCAAAAAAAAAAAAAAATGACAAGAGTTGGCTGGTGGAGGTGGACCTCGTCGAATTTTGTCCCACATGGAGAAATCAAATAATGGGGGACAATAGAATTGGGAAGAGGCTAAACATATTCCTTATCTTCGAGGACCTCCTCAAAAAAAATCATCTATTAAAAAAATGGGTCAGCTCAAGGGCAGTTTTAGATCATTCCCGAATTTTCCTGGAGATCAAGGGTGCTTTCAAGAATTCAACTTGCCCCTTTAAAACAAACTCCAACTGGTTAAATGAGGCTGATTTCATTAGTTTATTCAAATATAATTGGCTCCTAATTTCCATTATTTTCATAAATAAAATGTCAATTAATGCCACTTTGCCTTTCCAAAGCCTTTTCCATTTCCTTTTCTAATTTCCAAAGCCATTAATTAATCACAAGTGATCCTCGTCACTATGATTTTCCCAACATTCAACTTGGAATACGTGTACATTCAACTTGGAATACGTGTCCCATGACCATGGTTATTATTTTTCCTTTATTAACTTTATTACATGGATTTTTGACCAGGGTTGTTACACCGTCCTCAGTGTTCAATGACACCTACAACTAGCAATACTGCTGAAAAGAAAAACATACTGCCCATGGAGCTTTATAACTTAGTTCGATGCAATATTTACAATGATCAACCTATTAAGAAGCAAACCAACATGAGAAACATAACAACATGAGAACCATAACGACATGACACCCATACTGCTTATTAGATATTTTATAACAGAGCTCATGGTGGTATTTACATCCATATACATATATACATATACCAAACGTCACACCAAAACATAAGCCAAAAAATTCGCTCAACAAGTGAATAGAGAAGGATACATAACCCACATCTGATCTGTCATCTCCCATGTAGCTTAATTGGGCCCAAAGTACTTCCATTTCACTTTAACCTTCTCGATTTCTTGGTTCTAGAGCATGAGCATCTTTCTCTACAAAATGCAGTGAGGTTCCACTTGAATTCTCCTTTTGATTCCACCTGCAATACAAACAAGTCAATCACATGATCAACATATATAACATACTTCTTAAGAAATGACACATGGAAAACATCATAGACGTTCACTGTCAGAGGCAGTGCAAGTCGATAGGCTACTGCTCCAATCCTCTCAAGAATATTGAAAGGTCCATAAAACCGAGGTGCCATCTTTGCACATGATCCAATCCTCAACGTGCTCTTCTTGGGCTTGATACGCAAGTACACATGTTCCCCAACTTGGAACTCCTTAAACAACCTATTCTAATCTGCATAAATTTTCTTTCTATCCTGTGTTGTCTTTAGATTCTTCTTGATTACCTGCATTTCATGTTCCATCTCTGCCAACATATCTGGTCCAATCAATGCCATGTTCACTGGATCACTCCAACTGGTGGGAGTCTTACAACTCCTCCCATACAATGCCTCAAATGGACTCATCCTCAAATATTCTTGATAACCATTGTTGTAAGCGATCTCAACCATTGGAAGATACTCTTCCCATTTTCGTTGTTGATGCATCACATACATCCCCAACATATCCTCCAGTATCTTATTGACCCTCTATGTATGTCCATCTATTTGCAGATGATAAGTTGTGTTGAAGGCCAACTCTATACTCAAGCCTACAAATAATTCTTTCTAAAATCTAGAAGTGAACTTGGCATCCTTGTCTGACATAGTTTTCTTTGGTACCCCATGAAACCTCACTACATCTCTAATGAAAACCTTTGTTGTATCAACATCTGAATATGTAGACTTTACTGGAATGAAGTGTGCTACTCTTGTCAACTTGTCAATCATAACCATGATGGAATCATGTTGTCTAGATGTCCTTGAAAAACGAGAAATAAAGTGCATGGAAATGACCTCCCATTTCCACTATGGAATCAGAATCGGCTGTAGTGGACCACTTGGATCCTTACACTTTGCTTTTACTTATTGACAATCCAAGCACCTAGCCACAAACTCTACCACTTCTTTCTTCAAGTTCAGCCAATAGTAGAACTTCTTCACCACTGTCAATGTCTTCTTATATCTTGGGTGACCTTAATATGGATTAGCATGAAATTCCCTCAAGATAAGCTTCTTGAGCTCACTATAATCTGACACATATATCCTGTCTTTAAATCTGAACAAGCCATCTGTTCTGAGACAATAGTCAACATCTTGATCACCTGTACCATGTTGTATCCTGTGCATAAGCACCACATATGTATCATCATGTTGTCATGCTTGCAAGATTTGATCACGTAGATCTATCCCATAAGAACTCATAGATGTTATGTGATTTACTTGTATCTTCTTGCTAAGAGAATCTGCAACTCTATTCTCTTTACCTTTAATGTCCCTGATCTCAAATTTGAACTCACTGATCATGGCCAACCATCTAGATTTCTTCGCATGTAGATGTAGTTGGCCAAATAGATACCTCAATCCACTATGATCACTCATCAATACAAACATCCTACCAAGAATATAGTGTCTCTGCATCTTCAATGCATGGATGATCACTAACAACTCAAGATCATGTGTTGGATAATTATTCTCATGCTTATTCAGTTTCCTTGATTCATAACATACTTAATATCCTTCCTACATAAGGACTCCACTAAGCCCTCCCTTGCAAGCATCTGTACATATCACAAACTCTTTGTCTAGATTTGCAATCTTTATAACTGGAGCATTTGTCAATAGCTACTCCAACTGCTCAAAACTAGTTGCACATTCCTCTATCCATTCAAATTTATTACCTTTCCTTTTCAACGATGTAATAGGATAAGCAATCTATGAGAAGTTCCTGATGAACCTCCTATAATAACTTGCTAACCCCATGAATGATCTTACCTCATCCATATTTCTAGGAGCTACCCACTCCATGATAGCCCTTATATTTTTTGGATCCATTGTTATTCCTTCCTTGGAAACCACATGTCCCAAGTAATGTACTTTTGTTTGAAAGAAGCTGCATTTACCGAGCTTAGCATATAACTAATGCTCTCTCAGTAATCTCAATACTGCTGCTAAATGTTCGACATGTTCTTCCTCATTCTTAGAATATACCAATATACCATCAATGAATGCAATAACAAACCTTTCCAGATAAGGACACAACACACTATTCATCAAGCACATTAAAGTAGTTGGAGCGTTAGTCAAACCAAATGGAACTACAACAAACTCATAATGCCCATACTTGGTCTAGAAAGTTGTCTTGTAAATGTCCTCTTCGTTAATGTGTACCTGATGGTATCCTGGTCTCAGATCAATCTTTGATAACACCGTTTCTTCCTTCAACTGATCGAACAAGTCATTAATCCTCAACAATGGATACTTTTTCTTGATGGTGACTTTCTTCAATTTCCTGTAATCAATGCATAACCTAAGAGTACCATCCTTCTTCTTCACAAATAGCATTGGTGCATCCCAAGGTGATACACTTGGCCTAATGTATCCCTTGTCAAGCATTTCCTTCAACTGCAAGTTCAATTCCACTAACTCTGGTGTGCTCATCCTGTAAGGTGCCTTTGATGCTGGTGTTTCCCATGGTGCCAACTGATCAATAGAAAAGTATACTTTCTTATGAGGCAACAACTCTGAAATCTCTGCCGGAAACACATCCTGAAACTGTTGTAGAATTAGGTACCTACTCAAGACATATGAATCCTCAAATTCCTTACCTTTTTCACTGGAAATATGCATTGCAAATAACACACACCCTTTCCTACGATTTTGATTCCCTCGCATAGTTTTCACCATTCTAACTAAAGTTTCTTTCTTCTTATGCTGCAAGACCCTTTGTTCCCCATTTTCATCCATGCAATCAATAGCCTTGTCATAATAATCCACCTTGGTCCTATGAAGATACAACTAGTCCATTCCCAACAACATATTATATGATTCCAATGACAATACATTCAAATGTGTTGATGTAGGCATACCCTTCAACTCAAATTCACAAGCTCTTATCTAGTGATGAACTCTCTTCTTTGTACATATATCCAACTACATTAACCAATATTCTGGATGCACCTCTTTATTCAAACCACACTTATCCACCAGTTCAGGATTAACATAACTATAATTATATCCAAGGTCAATCAAAACTAAAAATAATTGAACACAAATCTTACTTTCCATCTTGATAATATACGCTTGGTGATTTTCCTGCCTATTCTCCAATGTTACATAAATCCGTGGGAAAATTTGTCTGTATCCCACTGTCTGTGCTTCTTGAGCACTATAGATATGCGGTCTACCACCCTAATGTTGTGGACAATCTCTCCTGCGATGCTCTCCTCCACAAGTCCAACACTACAAAGGATTCCAACCATCACCCTTGTTCTGCTCCTCAGATAGAAATCCCTGTCCTCTATCAGATGCATTGAACTTCTTATGTAGTGTTGAATTCTCTTTGTTACTTGTATCTTGAGGTATTGTTTGCTTCTTATCCCATTTTCCTTTATTCTTTTCATTACCTTTCCAGTCCGACTTAGTCTCATATTTGCACCTTGATTGCTCAAAACAATGCTTTAGCTTCCAGTTGGCCTCCTCCAATGGTCTAGGCTCATCAAAATCAATCATGTCCTTGAACGCTACCAACAACCCACTGATGAATCTCTGAATCTTGGCCTTCTCCTCATTGAGGTAAGGCACATACCTCAATAACTCCAAGAATCTGCTAGTGTACACCTCATCGGTCATAGATCCCATCTTCAGCTCATAGAATTCTTTTGCCCTGTCATTATAGTATCTCTCTGATAGATACTTCCTCCTGAATAGTCTCTCAAACTCACTCCAAGTCAACTACTCTTCATAAATACCTCTAACACTCTTTACATCTTCCCACCAAATATTTTCTTTACCTTTAAGACTGAATGTAACTATTTTGGCCTTCAAGTTTTCTGAGTAAGCATGCAACCTGAAGAACTTATTCATCCCAAGCAACCATGCTTCTGCATCCTTTGACATCTTCATGTCCCCATCAAATGTGGGTGGATTTTCTTTCTTGAACTCATCCAAAAAATTTCCCCTATTACTCCTCCTATAAGGATGATAACGATGATGACCATGATACCTGTCTAAACCAAAACTAGAGTAAATCCCATGTCCATTGCCTTCTCTATTAAGTGTATTCAATAATCTTCCATCTCTGACCATGTCATCTCTATCCAACATATGCCCACAATGTGCCCTACTACCATATGCTCCATTAGTCCTATCGTCATGCCCATGACTGATTCTAAGTGGTCCCTATCTCTGCAAGTCTTACAAGCTCTGAAGAATCACTGCATTGACCTATGCATGTTTCTCCTGTGCCATAGCAAGTCTCTCTTGTGATTGAATGATTTGGTCATTATCTTCTTTGCAACTTCTTATTTCTGCCTTCAGAATTCTCAAAGTGTTTGTTATGTCAAGAGAATATCCCTCACCATGTTGCTCATCTGATATATAGCGAGAATCTCATGAGCTATACCCTACCATCTTGATAGCCATCTTTGTTCTTCTCTTCTTGTGAGGTATATCATGTCAGCTAAACCATATTCGAAACAAACCAACGTACCTTAGTTTAGTTCAGGGGAGGATATCTCATCTGCAAGACCAACCAGATTAGCGCAATACATATTTAAACATAATCATATAAACATTTAATCATCATTTCAACCATTATCCATTCATCAATGCATGACCATGCCAACCACATACCATGACCTCGTGTATGACAACTACAACCATATCAATGTATGCACAGTAATATATAAGCACTGACATCCATAACCAATGCATAACCGACATACACTCATGATGACCACATCCAACAACAACACCATCAACTAGCGACACCACTGCAACTATGTCCAACACCATGCATATGAAACAAGCACATGGAACATAAGCATAAAGAACACATATGAAATCAATATGAATACATGACAAAAACACATTGCCCATCTAGTCCAAGGAGTAAACCATGCTCTGATACCACTTTGTAACCTCCCCCTCCCACATTTACCCAAGTTAACCAGTCTGCTAGGGTAAACATGTGATGAAAGGCTACTATGATGTGATTCAACTACCGATGTATAGTTAAGGAAGTGGAACCGACCAAACCAAACCATTCTAACCTTCCATACATGCTACAAAACCTCCAGGAGCCAACCAACCTTTCTAGGTGATCAACCCCTGATACAACTTGACATTTTACTGATCAAGACCCTCAGTTGCTACCATAAGAAGCCATGCATTTGATTGAGGCCTTCCAGTCGCTCCCACAGCAAGGGCATGTCAGTGGCTATGGACTTTTTCAGTTAGTCTTGTAGCAAGGATGCTACAACTCTTAGGGCGACCAACTTCAGTTTATCAACTCGGGGTTCATACAAACTTGGA
This sequence comes from Pinus taeda, assembly GCA_000404065.3. Lineage (NCBI taxonomy): Eukaryota > Viridiplantae > Streptophyta > Pinopsida > Pinales > Pinaceae > Pinus > Pinus taeda. Next base: position 6,301 of record APFE030747740.1, on the reverse strand, counting down.
GGTGACAGTGCTATATGCATAACAGATGCAACAATCTACTCTTGTCACTTCTCAACTGGGGCGATAGACCACTAGGGTTTTTTAAACTAGTCTTCTATTGAATAGAAGTGGGTTGACTACTGACAGTGAATGTGAAGCTATATTTGATGCAAAAAATAAATGCTTGCCTATTTTAAGGAAATGAAAGTGTTGAATAGAAAGTGCTATGAAATGACATGAAACTACCTACCTAAGAATTAACACACATTACTTTTGCAAAAGAGGCCTAATTTAACCTTACATTCTATCATCTAGTTATCTAGACTAAGTAGACATGGAAATTATCCTAACATTGTTATGACTAATGTATGCATGCATTAGCTAAATATTTTTAGAAAAGAGTCTTTTGATTTTCAATTTAGAAATGTAAATTCTAAGCTAAACAAGTTTATCTTTTGCGGGGGAGGAAGGTATGGAAAAACTGGTCCAAAATGGTATTAAGGGTTATGGAGGTCAAGTTGAAGGCCTACCCTAGGCTCTGATCATCACATATGCCCCAGAACAGTCTAAAGCAGGCTGCTACAAGGTTCCTATACTAGTTGCTACAGGATTTCCTGTAGTTACTACAGGATGTCCTGATTTACTACAGGAAACTTAGCCAAAAGATGTAGGAAGGTAGGGAAGGCGAAAGGAAGTATTGGTAAGATGTATGTTGGTAGAATAAGGTATGAGTAAGGTGCACACTACCCAAGGATCAGCCCAACTCTTTAGGATGGTTGGATTTGCTCAAGGTGGTTTTCCACGGTGGCTACAAATAGTAATTTGAATTAGTGGTTGATAGGATTGGGTGAGGTGGAGAATACTTAGATGAGGTTGGTGGAATCAGTACTTCCCTGTAGATCAAAAAATCTTACAACAACACATATTCTTTTCTTCATTCATGCACAACTTTATGTAAACGTGGAAAAGGTGAGTTGAATTTGAGAAACTGGTTTATTCATGGCTAATGGCTTAAATCTAAGGAATGGAATGCTTTCTAATCTACAGCAAACTCAAGAAACCAAAATGAAAATTGCAGGTACTTCTAAGAAATCATAAAAAATGACCTACTCAACAACAAATCCTAAGTTATGTAATAACCAAAAGATAAATTTGTTCTTGGGGTTGTGAGAGTGGCGCCCTCAAACCATGATCCTATGAGGGAGATGAGGATGAGGCCACAGTCACAATATTTTCCGAAGTCTTTTCTTTCACTATTGTAACACTGATCCACTTCTCCAACTAATAGAATCAAAACTAACAAATCATTCAAAGACTTGTAAATTAAACAAAGCAGAGATAACTTCACCAGCTAATTTATGATTCTAATCTAAGAATACATGTACAAAAAGAGGAACCTCTACTACTAGGGTTCGGCCCTAACCCAAGAGCTTCATCCCTCTAAATAAACTCAGTGCTAGATCAAAGAAACCCTTTTCATTATCACCAAAATGTCAAAAATAACATGAGAATAACAGTCACGATATCTTATCTTGAAATTTCTTGTTGGCTACAATAAAAATTTGAATCCTAATGAGGCCCTAGGCCTTATTTTTAATACAAATGAAGTTACCAACATCTTCCTTAAAATTAGGGAGGTTTGGCTCCCAAACTTGAGATTAATTTGTCTTCAACTATCATTGGCTTGACTACCAATGAACTCGGTGGGCTTGGCCGCTTGTAACTCCGATATGATGAGATATGGTGGAGGAATCTTCGAGTGATTGAGGAGTTAAGGAGGGAGACACAATCTCCTAAAATCCCTCTTGCGTTTCTACTTCGATTTCCTTCACTTAAATTAACCCAAAACTGCTCCAAATATTGCAATTAATGCACATTAGGCCACATGACATAACATCTCACCTTTACCCTTCTCACTAAGAAAAATATAATAAAATATGTAAAGAAATTTGAGAAAAGTTGATTTTAATAAGCTGGAGAGTGGCATTAAGGCCCATATAATTTACCTATTGATGAACACCATCAATATCATTATCATAAGATGGGACACGATAAGGACTAATGTCTTGAGAATCCTAAGAACAAGAAAAGATAAAGAGATCAAGCCACAATCGCCATTTGTGAAGATCCACCAAAGAAAACCAAAACTGAAGATTCAAATCTCAGAGACTTATTTTATTAAGTCTTAAGGGATATTATCCCTTGTATATCCTTTTTTTATAGTTTAGGTCATTGATTTTAGGTCTTGTAGAACTTTCTTTTATGATTTAATCTAGGATTATTCTTTCTCTTGCTTTTGATTCCTAGGGTTTATAGATCTAATATGATTTCATAAAAAGTTCTTGAGTTGTTTTGGTAAGTTGAAGGAATTCCTTATAATATCTGGATCAATGCAAGATCAAGAGGGAGCCTCTACTTTTTACGAAAGATAAGTATTATGTTCTTTATCTCTTTCATTTCATTATTATGATTTCCTCCATGTATCTAATTTCATTATTGCACTTAATTTTAACTCTTTCTTTTATGTTTTCCCTAGAATAAGGCTTGTAGGTATATTCTAAAGAATGCTTGTAAAAGAAAGGATTATGGTTAGGTTAAGAGAGAGACTTTAAGGAAATACTTGAGTCTTAAAAGAAGATTTGTTATAGAGGGAGCCCTTCAAGTTTGTAGAGGGAGAAACTCAATGTATGTTTAAGATTATAAAATTTGTAGTTGTTCTCCATCAAGATTTAAATGTACAATCATTTTGTTTTAAAATTTTCTTTTATTAACAACTCTCTCATATCTATGGTTTTTCTGTAGAATCGTAAAGATTCTTATATTGTTAAGGTGTTTGATCTCTATATTAAATCAACCCTTGTATTGTTATCTTTTACTATTTTTTCTCTTTGGTAAAACCCTAGCTTTTTAGAGTTTAATGATAATATATAGGGTTTATGAAAAAACCCTAGTAGAGGTTGATATAAGATCCTAGGGCATGAAAGTAAAACGCTAGGTATAAATTCTTATGTATGATTGAAACTCTAACAAGGTTTAGATTTTGGGATATCTTAGGTTTGGTCCCTTATTAAAACCGTAGATAGATAATGTTAACTTCATGATCTTGTACATGTGTAGTTTGTTGTGTTGTACTTGTTGATGAGATTTGTAGGTACAAAGTTTTGAAGTTGTAAGATTGCCTTGTGCTTGATGATGAATTTCTAATGATGATGAACATGATGGAAAGATGATTTGTAGAAACCCTAATGACATTGAAGTTTACATTGTTGAATAAAAGTTGAAGTGGAATTTTGTAAAAGGATGATGTTTTGGAAGGTTGAAGTTCTCTAATGACGTGATGATGCAAAAAAAGAGCGTATGTGGCTGGAAGAATAAACTAATTAATGTTAAACACATCTCCCTAGTTGAGAGGGATATTGGATATATTTCCTTTGCGAAGGAAAGTGTATATCCTCTCTAATTGAGAGGGAGGACATAGTTCTCTACTCCGTGTATGATGCACTATTCCGGGACAAACAATCGTACGCCTAGTGAAGGACATTATGAGAGAATGATTATAGGGTTGGTATCATGGAAATTAGCCTAGATGATACATAAAACCCTGTGAGGGAGGATATTTTGGTCTAGATGTTATCTTGGCCTAAATCCCTGTAAGGGATGACATCGTGGTGTAGATACTTAGATCAATGTGCGGGAAGTTATCTTGGTCTAGATATATGGTGATCCATGTTTATGGTGGATATCTTGACCTTGATGATGTCTAGATTCCTGAGAGGGTTGGTGTTTTGGCCTAGTTGATATTGAGATCTTAGTTAGAGTTGATATATTGGCCTAGATGACACCTTAGTCCATGTTGGGATGGTACCTTGGCAGGTAGCCTAGATGGCACCTAGGTCCCTTATTTGTGTTGGTGTCTTGTCTTGGATAATGTTCAAATCTTTGTTTGAATTGATATATTGGCCTAAATGACACCGAGATCTGTGATAAGTAGGTGTCTTGGCAAGTAGCCTAGATGACACTGGGCCCTTGTTGAGTTAGTGTCTTGACAATTGACACTTGGATCCTTGAATTAGTGTCTTGATAGGATGCTTAGATCCTTGAATTAGTGTCTTTGAAGATGACACTTGGATCTTTGATGGGTTGAGTTGGTACCTTGGTAGGAAGCCTAGATGATACCTTAGCGGAATGATACCTTTGCAGTTTTGGCCTAGATGGTATATAGCATTGAATATGATGTTGTATTCTTCTTAGAACATTTCAATTTGAGGTCATCCTTGTACCAACTGAACAATTATGAATACCTCCCTATTTAAGATGGAGTTTTGAAAAATTAACTAGTATCAGTCTTCATAATTGTTGTGTAGATCATGACATAATGTAATTCTTATATATTTGTAAAGAGAAGAAAAGAAGATCATTGTAAATATCAAAATAAATTATTTTTATAAGCATGGGTTTCATGTTATATTTATTATGGTTGTAGGTCAAATCACCCATTAAGTGCTTCTAGGGTTATGTCATGAGTCATTTCCCTTGTCATCTTGTATTAGACCCTTCTTGGGCTTATTGTATCACTGTCAAAATTGTAATTTGAGCCTCCTCCACCAAGTCGGTCTCATCTTCTGTGAAGTCAAACTCATTGAAGGAATTCAACCACTCTTGAAGACTATATATAAGTAGTGCATTTTACCCATTGAACATCAATTCAAGTGAAGTTTGATATGCAATCACAAGGAAGTGCAAAGGCTCAAGAAGGAGTGAGAAAGGATTATATAAGGAATAAAAACTCTAGCGAAGGAAGGAGGAACCCTAGAAAAGGAAAGAAGTTTAATTTTTCTCTATTTTTCTATCACACGTGCAAGTTGCAGTGAGGATTAGGGTTACTGCAGGTCCGAACTACTGCAAACCAAAAAATTTTAGAAGTGGAAGGGAGGTTGAGACCTCATTTGTGAATAATTGTGACTTTGATTTTGTTGTGGTTGACTAGAAGGTTGACTTGGTGGATTATGTTATGTATTATTGTTGGTCCAAGAGTCTTGGTTGTCTCAATTGATTTGGTTCTTGAAGAAGATAAGAGAATTTTGGTTGGGTTTTCCACTTGGAGAGGGGTTTTGCCATGACTAAGAACCTACATAATGTGTTACTTATTATCTTGATCTTCATGCTTTTGGCAAATTGATAGTTGATTGATGATAAAAATATAAATGAAGACACAAAAGAAGATGATACTAATTCAAATACATCACAAGTAATTATCAAGATAAGAAAATATTTCTGCCTTTCTGATCTTTCTGATTTTCCAACAGTTAATTGTCAACTTAAAAAAGAAAAATAAAAAAGATCTACCCCTAGAAACAATAGCTACCCCTGGAAAAGTTGCATTTATAATTCTAACCATTACTTACTATAATATGTTTTATGTTGTAGAGGATCTTAAAAAGAAAATTGTAGTGTTCCTATAGAGTATGACGAAAATAGCGAGACCATACCTAGGTGTGGATTACGTGCATTTATTACAATAGTGATTAAGCTCGAAGGGTTTTGTTCTAGGCATTTTAGTAGTGGTACAATTTATCTCACATTTTTAGGGAATTTAGAGCGTAATTGAATCCAATATATCTCATTTCTTTCTTAAAAATAAATAATATATGCTTTAGTTATTGGTTTTGATATACTTTGCATTTATTTTTTCCGATATGTATTAAATTGTTACATTTCTCTTATGTAATCCTTTATTACAATAGGCTGGTATTTGGTCATTTATTGGCCATGATAAATTTAATTGATTTTATCATACTAATATGTACATGCACTAAGATAAGGACATTCACAAAAATTTAATCAACCTATAATGTCAAAATAATTTCATTTCTTTATATGTATACATATATTTTTATGCAATGTATACTAAGTTAAAATTTACCTACGACAATGTATCACTTATTTACAAACAAAAAAATCATACGGTTATTTTACAATTTAATCTAAAATTCCATCATTGCGTAATATATATGAAAAAAAAATTGCTATATGGCGTGAAATTTAATAAATGTTACTGTGTTTAAATTTCGTAATTACATGATTTTTTCCTCTTATGATGTAAAATTGATTAAATGAAAAAATTGCTATATGGCATGAAATTTAATAAATGTTACTGTGTTTAAATTTCGTAATTACATGATTTTTTCCTCTTATGATGTAAAATTGATTAAATGTTAGTGGGATAAAATTTGTAATTCCATCATTGCATAATATATATGAAAAATGTTTTTGCTTCCCTAGTGTGAAATTGAATAAATGTTAGTATATTTAAATTTCATAA